>PVIC010046600.1:0-14310 GCA_004025085.1 Thryonomys swinderianus
AAAAAAAAAAAAAAAAGAATGAAAGTTATTTAATATAATGAAATTTAGGATATCTATTAGGGGGCCAGGGATTTAGCTCAGTGGTTCCCACACCTATCTGGCAAGCGCAAAGTCCTGAGTTTGATCCCCAGTACCATATACCACAGTGCTGGGTGTGGTGGCCCACGCCTCTAAGGCCAACACTCAGGAGGCAGAGGCAGGAGAACTGCTGTGAGTTTGACGCTAATTTGGGCTACACAGTGAGCTCAGGGCCAGCCTGAACTACAAGGCAAGAACCTGTCTCAAAAATAAATAAATAAAGTAAGTGCTGCTAGAGCAGCAGTGAGGATTAAGCAAGGTGTTCTAAACAGAGCACCCCACACCCCCAAACCCCCAGCCTCTTCTGTTAGCACCGGTACAAGGGTTCTGGGTTCCTAAGAGAAACTGTTTACTGCCCTCTTTGAGTTCTAGGTAAATTAAAAACGTGCACACTGGGGCCTTGGCCCCCGGTGGCAGCAGACAAGACGAAGGCGAGGAATCTAGTCTATAAGTGGCTTTCCCGCGGCGAGCTCACCGCCCAGGGCATGGCAATTAGTGTTCAGCAGCTCCCAGGACAGCCCAAGCCCCAGCTTTTCTGCACCGTGACGGAGACGGCTTCTGGCTTCCTGTCTGCCTCCCGCAGGTCATGGACGGCGCTTCCTCCCCGGCGACGGGGCTCCTATTCGAAGAAGGCACAGCATGCCGTGGGTCTGGAGACGGCGACAGCGCGGCACAGCTGCCACCAGCGCTCCCTGATCAGCTCGGCTGCTCTCCCGACAGCCCCCGGGGCGCGGTGCCTCCCTCTAGCTGCCAGGCCTCCTGCGGGCACAGGGGCTGATCCGAGGGTGTGTGACTGATCCATGGTCCAAAGCGAGGCTCGAGGGCACAAAGACGGAGGGTGTGAGTGACCCGCCTGAGCGGCCTGGCTGAGAGAACGGCGCGCAGGGCCCTTCTGAGGTTCCTTATGGCTCCTGCCGGCGGCCAGTCTGTTTCCCTCTGTGGCGCTGCCCGGCCCTGGCGCCAGCCCACGGTGGACTGGAACCCTGCACGCTGTGAGCCACCTGACCCTTCCTCCTTTCACCCCGGGTGCCAGGTCCCGTTCCTCTGCAGCACGGAGAGCAGTCACCGTGACGAGTAGGAGGTGAACCCACCTCTGCGAGGCGGCTCAGCAGCAGCGCGGACCCTCGGAACGGAGAACACCCCCGGCAGGCTCGGCCTCCAGTCAGGCCCCTGGGCATGGTCCGTGCCCGTCCTGTGGGGTCCTCGGCAGCTGCTGGCATGGACGGCTCTGGGGTCAGGGCCCCCGCGAGGCTGGGCTGCAGCTTCTGCCGTTCTGGATTCTGAGTCCACAGTCTACAGAGACAGGCGGGAGCTGCAGGAAGCGGCTCTCCGGGGGCGCGGGGACAGGAGCGGCCGGGAGCCTGCGGCAGCCAACGGGGTCTTCCGTCAACCGGATGTTTTCAGGCTGCATTTGCCGTGTGGTCACCCACGAAGGCCTCGACACTCATAAGCTCCCGGACACGCGGGATGGCGCCTGTCACTGGGGGCCGCATGGACACTCGCAGCTGAGCCTCCAGACACCTCTGGTTGTCACGGCTGGGGAGGCATCGCCGGAATCCGGAGGGGGCACGGGGGCCCCAGGGAAGGGGCTCCATCCAGAACATCAGCAGGGGCAAAGCTGGTGACTGGGCTGTCTGTCAGAATTCCCGGGGGTTATACACTGCTCTTAAAAAGTACATTCTAACTGGGCGTGGTGGCACAGGCCTGTGATCCCTGCACTCGGGAGGCTGAGGCAGGAGGATCACCATGAGTTTGAGGCCAGCCTGGGCTACGCAGTGACTTCAAGGTCAGCCTGAACTACATATTGACACCCAAATAAACCAAAAATAAAAATAAAGAAAAATCATTCTAAGTGATTATTTTCTTTGCAAAACTTCTTTTGAGCCTTCACACCACAGAAGACTAGATGAGCTCTCGAATGGCCCAAAAGGCAGACAGGGAGGGAGGCCCACTAGCTCAGAAACTGCAGCACAGTCACCCCTGGATCTCAGAAGCAAAGATACATTTTTAAATTTTGAACAAACACAAGGTTTTCTCTGACACCTTTAAAAGCTGGAAAGGAAAACTTGACCAAACCCGAGCCCACGGTGGTTGCCAAGACAAATCCAAATGAGGTGCAGGGTTCTGCCGGGACCTCCAGGCTCCTGACAAGTGACCGGCCGTGTCACGCTGGCCTGTTAGGCGCCAAGCGACACGGCGGGGCCCTCCGCAGTGACAGGTCTACACCCGGGTTCGCGGCTGTCATCGCCCACGGGGCTCCGGCGGGAAAGCTCTGGGCCCGGCTCCCTTGACCGAAGAACTGGGCTGCGCTTCCGGCGTGGAGATCCATGTGCGCGGTCCTGCTGTCCGTCTGTGCCTCACGGAAGTGGAGATGCAGAGATGCGGCGTCCAGCCCCGCAGGAGCAGAGATCCAGAGACAGGAGACAGGTGCCGCAGAAGACGTAGGTGGACGCACACGGCGGTTCACGCCCACTTGTCGGTGGTTCCTGGGAAACTTCAGAGGATGGGCTTGTGGTCAGGAATCCGTGGAGCTGACTCGTCCTCCGATGCTCTAAGAGGTGACCCGAGGCGAATGACTTCACATCATATTTCAGCCTTGAGTTTCTCCACAGTAAAATGGCGACTATATCATTTATTTCTCATAAATCAACAGAGCACTGAGGAAATGACAGACCCAGGAAGGAGAGGGCCAGAGGCCTCCCGCGGTACCATGTCCCTCTCTGGCCGCCGCACGGACTCCTCAGCGCATACTTTCCGGTGCTCACAGAGTACCCGGGCCGAAGACGGAAAGCTTCACACCAACCCGGAGTCTGGATGAGCGAAGCCCCGCCTGGGCCCCATCAACCCAAGAAAACAATGGGAATAAGCCCATGGACCCCTATGATCCCCAAATTAGATTTCTACTGCTTGATCGAAATTGTCATAGACTTCGAGGGCTGAACGGTGGGATTCTGTTCTCTCACTGCTGCACGGTCAGAAGTCCGGGCCTGACACGGCTGCATCCTCCCCTTACGCCCTCGCCAAGTCAGAACCAAGGAGGACTCCACTTCTGGGACGCAGGGCTGTTCACTGGCTGGATGTCCAACGGGCAGCTCAGTGGCCACATGTCCGCTGCTTTTCTGGGCTTCTCATTCTTCGCTACCAGCCAGAGGACCATCTTTACTTTTAAGGGCTCACAGAATTGCCCTGAGCTATCTGAACAGCCCAGGGTAGCACCTGCCTTGGAGCAAACCCTAAGC
The DNA here is from genome assembly GCA_004025085.1 of Thryonomys swinderianus. Classification (NCBI taxonomy): domain Eukaryota; kingdom Metazoa; phylum Chordata; class Mammalia; order Rodentia; family Thryonomyidae; genus Thryonomys; species Thryonomys swinderianus. Next base: position 3,318 of record PVIC010046600.1, read on the forward strand.
TACCCAGGTTCCGGGTCCGTGGACGGACATCTTGGGGTGCCATTTTGGAAATCCTCCCCATGAAAGCCAGTTACCCCAAAAGAAATGAAAAAGGAAAAGCTAAGCTAATGAAAATGACTTCATCCATATCAACTGTGTAACAGGAGATAAACTGGAAAAAAAAATGTCCCCCAAAGTCAAAATGTTTATGTATTTATCCAGTGATGAAGAAAACATGGAAAGATAAATGCTGTATAACTTACTGGGATATCAGGACTGTGTGAGGTTTGTGCTTCATTTTAATTCCATCATGATCACTTGAATTTTCTAAATTCTAAAACAGGCTAGCCACTGTGACACTTTGGAATTAAATTCTCCTTTTGCATGACTTCACTAATTTTACAATTTGAAGATACCTTCCCTGCTTCTGGTAGACAGCTCTTGGTCCATGAGAATTTCTCCTACATTTCACAATATTTTGAAGTATACTCATTTCATCCTTATATTAATACTACATCTACACAAAACAATAACTAATATATTTTTAGTAAGTAGGTACTAAACACCCCTATGCACCAGGATGTGTAAAATATAAAAATGTTTTTAATATTAATTATATCATACTAAAAATTACTTAGATTTAAAAACTTTAATTTTACTCTCCACATTTAGTAACAGTGATGTACTTGTTTAAAAAATTCATGTGGGGGCTGGAGGGTTAGCTCAGTGGTTCCGGCACCTGCCTTGCAAGTGCAAGGTCCTGAGTTCGATCCCCAGAAACCACATACAATGCTGGGCATGGAGACTCATGTCCACCAGCCATCAATACCACATACCACAGTGCTGGGCGTGGTGACTCACGCCTGTCATCCCAGCACTCGGGAGGCAGAGACAGGAGGATTGCTGAGTTCGAGGCTTGCCTGGGCTACATAGTGAGCTCAGAGCCAGCCCAAACTACAAAAGCAAGACCCTGTCTCAAAAAAAAAAAAAAAAATTTCATGTGGGTTTTTCTGAGAGACGCTCTTCTGTCCTAATCAGTGTTACTAAGTTGAAGCAGTCGCTCAGCTTTGAGTGTTTGTATAAGGTTCCCCCAGTTATCAGCCTCAATCATGTTCCGTGACACTTTTACACATTAGAACATTAGAAACTTTTGTTTTCATTCGAAACAGTTCAGTTCACAAACTTGGTTTCAAGGTTCTGGAAAAGATGGCCACATTTGTGTTTGTGTGGGAAAGATGGCTCCAGGTTACAGGGAAATGTGAAACACGGAATCAGACCTCAGGTGCCCACAAAAACACGCCGATGTCAGCTCAGCTACCCGCTAAGATTATTCCATCGGCTATGAAACGCACAGTGCCTTTTTCTGATGTCACAGCACCATGAAAGTGTGCCATCAGCTTTCACTGTCCCTGGGTGAATAGAGGCAAGAGAAGAGGGAGAGAAGATCCCTGTGGACAGGAACCGCAGGACGTAGCGCCCAGGTGCATGGAGGTCTGGTCTGCGGGTGCAGGAGAAGCGCAGACGTCTGCAGAGAACGGAACGCCTGGGCAGGCGGGCAGAGGGCACGTGGGACTGGGGGGAGCAGCCAGGCCTGGGCACTGGTGTCGCTGCTGTAGGACCTGACGACCCCGGAGGCGGCAGGAAAGGAAAAACACCTGTGGGCTTTGATCGGAAGGGAAGTTCTGTATGGACAGGGGCGGGCACACTCTGAAACGGAGCCCAGTGTAAGCATGTCAGGCTCTCCCGGGCTCCTCAACCGTGCTGCTGCTGTGTAGACGCAGCACAGAGGTGAGGAGTGTGTAAATGGGTGTGTCCTTCAAGGAATCGAGCCCTGGGCTCGCTGGCACGTGCTGCCGCTTAGCAGCTCCGAGCTCGGAGAGGGAGGTAAAGGTAAAACCACAAGAAGCGGCGGAATCCACAGGCTCCGCCTTTGAAGAGAAGCCCAGGCCAAGACAAAAGCTCAGGCCCCACACAGAGCCAGACCCGCGTGCGAGCTAACCCAGTCTACAGAACAAACCTTTGAGCCTATTTCGCACACGTCAATAGGATCATTATCCCCGCAGCAGCCCGTGTTCTTATCCTTGTGATGAGGATCTTCCCAGGTCTAAAAAATTAAAGAAGAAAAAAGAAGAGTCAGAAATGTAGGTTAACAGGCACTGGGATCCACCTTGATCTTTCTGCACCACCACCAGGTTTTCTAGACGGCTAGAACCGGAGGGAAAATCCTCAGGAACCAGCCCGCCCAGGGTCTCACCCAGGACGTGCCGAGCTCCCGCTGGGAGGCCGACCCGGAGCCCCTCTCCCTTCCCGCCCCCCTCGTCCCTGCGATCTCCTCTCGAAGCGGCAGGTGTTTTCACAGGGACCAGCAGCAGTGTCTCCACTCGCTCGCTCTTGGCCCTCAGTGCGCACCTGGTTTCTATCTCGGGGGGCTGCTGTTACTTGCGGGTTCCTCCGACTTGGGGCAGCTGGGGAGTCACTCTGTCCTCTACAGCGTCTGCGTGTAGACGCTGTTTTCCTTTCATAAACTAAACAACAGGACACTGCACACCACGGGAAAGAGCAATGCATGTCTGCTCACTTTGGTCCACTGAAAAAAACTTTCCATCCACGCCCTCAAATCTCAAGATCTTGACAAAAACAGGCAAAGATGTTAACTTCTCCATTTTCTAGCGAGATGGCCTCATCGGCTACAAACCCCATGTTTATTTTTAGAAGGAAGAGCATGCGTAATGGTAGTTTGTGAGCCAGCTTAAGGCCAGGGAGGGCGAGCCTATTAGAGCCTTCAATGACAAGAACAGGCCGCTGCGGCATGCATGCCATGGGTTCACCACCGGGGCCACCCTCTCCCGAAGCTTCACGAGTGTGGGGTTCCGAGTGGAGGTGCGGGAGCTCCTAACGCTGTCTGCTGTGAGTTTACATAGCAAGGGGTGCAAAACCCGCATTATCTCAAGATTCAGTTCATCACTACTAACTTTGATTTCAGATTATTCAAATTTAGTCTGATTTTTTTCAGATATTTATTGGTACATTTTATATACAGCTCACAATCACAGACAACATTGGGGAATCTGTACCCATGTATGACACAAGTTAATTCTCATTTTTACCCACATCCCTACCCACCCACAACCCCCCACCCCTTATACACACGCTCTTTTTCTTTCCAAATCACATTTATTCTTTCCCCTCATTATGTTCCCACACAAAATTCCCTTTGGAAGTTTCTTTACAAAAACCATCATATATTCTAGAAGTCATTTACATCTACAGGTTCTCATAGCAGAGAAAAGATATGGTATTTGTATATCTGTGATCTATTTATTTCACTTATTAGTGCGTCCTCCAGGTTTATCCATTTGCACATAAATGAATGAAACTTGTCATTCTTTACGGCAGAATAATACTCCATTTTATTTAAAAACCACATCTCCTTTAACCAGTCTCCAGTTGATGGGCATTTGGGTTGTTTCCAAGATTGGGCTATCACGAACTGAGCTGCTATGAACAAGGGTGTACATCTGTCTTAACTTTTTAAATTCCTTTGAGTATATTCCCAGCAGGGGAATAGCAGGATCAAATGGGACCTGTAGTCCTAGTTTTCTGAGGAATCTCCACAGGGGTTGCACAAGTCTACAATCCCACCAGCAGTGGAGAAGGGTTCCTTTCTCCCTGCAGTCTCACCATCATTTATTATTGGTTGACTTCACAATAGCAGCCATTCTTTGTGGAGTGAGATGAAATCTCAGTGTTGTTTTCATCTGTATCTCTCGAATGACCAGTAATGTTGAACATTTCTTCATATGCTTCTTGGCTGCTTTGACTTCTGCCTCTGAGAAGTGTCTGTTCATTTCAGATACCCATTTTTGAATTGGGTCTTTAAACTTGGGGGGACTGATTTGTCTAAGTTCTTTATATATTGTAGATAGTAGCCCTTTGTCTGACAAACAGCTAGTAAAGATTTTTTCCCATGTTGTTGTTTGTCTTTTAGCGGTGCCAGTGGTTTCTTTTGCTGCACAGAAGCTTTTTTTTTTTAGTAGGATGAGATCCCATTTGTTGATTCTTTCTGCGAGTTTTTGTGCTGTAGAGGTTTTATTCATAAAGTCTCTGCATAAGCCAGTGTCTCCAAGAGTTTTAGTAACCTGTTTTGCAGCAGGTTTAGTGTTTCTGTTTTAATGTTTAAGTCTCGAATCCATTGCGATTTTAGTTTAGTCTAATTTTATACACACAACAAAAAATGGACACAAACTCCAAGATTTCCCTTCTAGTCCTAATTACCCCAAGGCTAGGAATGAACTCATCCAATTTTTGAATAGCAAGTTCAGTGAGCTTTTACTACCCTCAATATCAGTGCTACTAATAAAATGTAAGAGTTGTTAACTGTGCACTGGTGATAGGGAGACACAGCTTCTCGGGGACCCACACAACCTGTGACAATTCTGTGGTAAAGATGCATAAAACGAAATGCAGCGCTCAATATGTTCACAGTGGGGCTATAACTCATGTGTCTCGCTGCCAGGCGGCTCCAATTTGAATCCGATTGTTCTCGCAGGCTTGAACCGACTGCCCCACGGTCTGGCTTGTACTGCTTCTCAGGATCTTGGATTACAACCATGCAAAGAAAGGCACTGAGGTGGCAGATCACAGGTCATCCGTTCCTGTCCCTTTAGGAAAGCCGTAAAGTGGTATTGCAACTGTAAGCCAGAGACTTCGTGATGCCACAACTGTAAATGCATGTTCCATACGCCAGCAATGAGGTGCTTGTGAAATTTCCATGTTAAAATTTAGGGAATTAATTATAGGTAAACTATTAACCCATGCAGAAATAGCACAGGCACAAATTACTGGGAAAAAAACCTTCACTTTATAGGAGCTTACTTAGAATTGGCAAGAAGCACACACAAGTGCCATGGAGAATATCATCTTTCTGTGGCCACAGAAGAAAAGTCCAAACACATTATGATGTCTTGTGTGCTCTGTACAGATCGGCTGCTTTTATCTATAAAATGTTTTAAAGAAATTTGCACCTATAAATTTCTTTTGCTGAAAGCCATGCATTTGATTATTGTAATTTTAATTGGCATGAATAGCATTAATATTTATATTTGGGCAGTAAATTTTCAAATTTAAGCCACCAGCTAGAGCTGACACACTTAAGACTTTTCATTAAGCGAACGTGTAAAGACTGAGGAAAGTGACCAGACCATCTGGCCCTCCCACGGTACAGCCACGGGAGAAACAGTCATTCATCCATGTGGATGGGGCTCGGGCCGGTGGGAACGTGTTAACCCAGCCCGGGTTCGCAGTGGCCAAGTGGCTGTGTGCTGATCATTATCCATGATGTCCAGATTTTGCTAACAATGGAGACTTTCATTCAGCAGTCTTTTCCTTTTCAGAGCCTTTCTTGGTCTCGGGGTACTCCAGGAGACTGTCCTTCCTGAGTCTCCCCTCACTTCCACTTTCCTCCTGCCACCCCTTACCCAGCATCTGCCTGCTCCGACAGTGCATGCCCCAGCCAGGACCACCCGGCCAGACCCAAAGATGCACAGGCCACGGCCGGAACCAGGAGGCTGCCACGTTAAGAGTGCTGCATCCACCACCAGGCTGAAAGTCCTCTCAGCAGTCTGGGATGCCAACACGAGACCAGGTATGACTGCTGGGAAAATTAGAGCATCCAGGGCTCCCCTTCCCAAATGCAGAAACCCCTCACTGGCCCTGTCTGCACCCCTACTCCCAGAGAGGACACACGAGCTGCTAGAACTCACTCTGGCCTGATGAAGACAGCACTGTGCCTGCCCCACCTGTGCGACAGTCTACCGGTACAAAAGCGCCCAGACCTCAGTCATGAGCTATGAAAAAAACGACTCAAACAGGACAAGCTTTAGATGCACTCTCTGCCTAGACCCCCGGGATTGTTAGTTCTCACTCGTATTCAGCACGAACACTACCACTGACCAGGGAGCTTACGACCCCATGAGATAATTCAGACTGTGAGGATCGATGTTCATTTTGAGAAAGTCCTTCCTCACACTGAGATGAAATCTATCTTCCAGTAACTCGTGCTCAGTTCCATTTTGGTGAGTGTGTCCATCTGTTCGCTTGGTGTTCCCATCTCCCCAACACCACTTTCCATATTACTTATCAACTTAGTTCCTACTGCTGAAGTAGTATATGTGCACCTTCAAGTTCTTTAGCTACCTGGCGTTGTTAATTTTAAAGCCATTTCTTAAAGATTTTCCAGACCAGCAAAAATATCAGACTGGTTCTTTCTACCTCCCCTGCCACTACCACATCTACAGGCCTTAGTGTTACTGCAGTAAGAGGTATCTACTAAGTGAACTCAGATTTCACTTGAAAACACAATAACTTCTATAAGACAGGAAATGGTAACCAATTTAAAACTTTGAGAGCACGCCCTCTTGTGGAAGTTTAGATATATAACTAGGCAGGAAAACAACTAGAAAAGTAGCACATCAAAAGGCGAACATTAAACACCTAAATATGTTTTCACAAAAGTGAGAAGCAACTAATATCTAGAATATAGAAATGACTTCTACAACTTAGTAAGAAAACGGGCAAACCAGCAAAAACGGGCTGAAGACATGAACAGGTAACTCAAGAGAAAAAGAAAGATGACTGATTTCCTAATTTGTAAAAGTCATTGATCAGAGAAACCCAAATTAAAACCACAGTGCAACACTATTTCAGCAATTTTTTCAAACTATCTGATAAGCCCAAATACTAGGCAGGAAGTAGGGCACTTGGAACCATATACTTGCTGGTAGGAGTGTACACTGTTACAACTTCTTTTGGTAAACAATTTGGGAGTACTTAGTAAAATATGTACACAAGCCACAATTTGACTCATATATGCAGGAAAAATTTAACAAAGACTCAAAAAAGGCATTAACAAGAAATACAAACAACCCATAAATAGAAAAATAAAGACCAGGGCTAATAAAAGACTAGGAGTGCTCAAATCTTTAAAAAACTTACAGCGAAAGACACATTGACATTATTAACCCTCAAAGTCTTCCCCTGCCTTGATCTCATTGTCCTTGCCGCTTTCTGAAAGAGTTCTGGAGTCCTTTTTCCTGACTGTCTTTATGAGTTGGGGTTTTAAAAATAATGGATGCTGGGCCGGAGGGTTAGCTCAGTGGTTCCGGCACCTGCCTCGCAAGCATAAGGACCTGAGTTTGATCCCCGGTTATCACATATAATGCTGGGCGTGGTGGCTCACGCCTGTCATCCCAGCACTCGGGAGGCAGAGACGGGAGGATTGCTGAGTTCGCGGCAGCTTGCCTGGGCACCATAGTGAGCTCAGGGCCAGCCTGAACTACAAAGCGAGACCCTGTCTCAAAAAAAAAGCAAAAAAATAAAAAAATAAAAAAATAATGGATGCTGCTGCCAATAGCACCCAAGGGAAAGGCAGCTTGTAACCACAAGACACTGGCCCTTACCCACCATATTCACGGAGCTGGCACTGTGTGACTCCTGTAGCACAACTAGAGACCCTCATGAAAAACTAGCTCCAGATCTGCTTCAGAGAGAGGTGAGAGCCACAGGGTAAATGTTCAAAACAAGGGCAAGGATCTTTCGGAGGACTGATGGAAATGTGTCACTTGTTGTGGTAAATTTCTCTAAAAGTCATAAACATCCACCATATTTTCAATCACACCTAGGTTAAGGACCTTCTCACACAATGCAAGTTCACAAAAGCAGAAACTGTATTTTACACAGATACACTGTGAAAACTTGAAAACGTAAATGCTGAATCAGTTTTAAATTCGCGTAAGTGAGAAAGTATGTCTAATATAGAGGGCTTGCCAAATAAAGTCACTGAAGTGAGATGGAGAATTCTGCGAGGGACTAATGACAGAACGTCTTTTATTGCAATACATATTTTTAAAACATTTTGGAAACATTCTCTGTATTTTTTTAATCATACTGCAGTGTCATACGGATGACTGTAATATAGAAAAATGAATAAATCTGAGTCCGCACATTATCGGTCAAGCCTAAAACATACCTCACTTATCTTAAAGAGTTTGAGATCTCTACCTTATGATCTACGCCGTAATGGCCATGCTCGGCCCTTGCGCTCCTGAAAATCACTGGCTGGTGTGACGCTGCCTGCTCGGGGTCCTGAGAATCCCTTCCTGGTCCTGAATCCCAAACTGGTCAGCACAGGGAGTACGACACCCGCTGTACCAGCCGCTGCCCCACCCTCTGCCCCTTCCCACCCAGCCCACTCCTGCAGCAACAGGGCCATCCGAGGCTGAGTCCCGGCCCCGGACTGCACTGAGCTAGGCTTTGACCTTCTCCAGGCCTCCTCCTTCCTGACCCCCGGAGGGCCTGTGGGGGAGGGGCGAGGCCACCCAGTGACCCCAGAGAGCCAGTCACCTGCCTCCAACTAACAGATGATGCTGCATCCTATTTGGGGCCAATGAACCCAGCTTATGAGAACGTACCAATATGAGTCAGTCCTTGAATACCATCCAGAGACACTCTACAACTTCACGTGGACATGAAACACTGTGTGACCTGTGACGTGTGGATAATACGGAGATTTTTTTTTTACCCCAGACAAACCAGAACTTGGAATCTGATAGCAAAACGTCTCAGATAATGGTGGCACAGTGCTGAGTCACAGCTACTCAGAGAGATTTCTCCCTGAACAGAATCCTGCTGCCTCGACGGCCCCCAAGCACCTGGCGTGATAACTGCTCTCAACCAATTTCTTGCTGTTATAAGACAAATCGCAGGGGAGCTGCAAGATCTCACATCCGTGTGCGCCCATGAGCCATGCACACATGAACAGCATTCATTCCTTTATTCGTAACCCAAGTATGTATTGATCACCTCAGTGTCAGGTGCTAAACTGGCGACTGGGACAGATTCATCAACACAACAGACAGGGCACCAGCTCTCAGGAAGTCTGCATTTCACCCAGAAGAAAACAACAGTGCACATGATGAATAATGGAATGATCCGGCCACAGGTTACAGTTCGGCAGGTGTGACATAAAGGAGAGGAACGAAGCACAGAAGTAGGAACACCAACTCAAGACGCAAGGTCAAACTCTCTGCTGTTCTCAGTCAGGGTCTCACGAGGTAGCCGAGCTGACCTTGAACTTGAGGGGATCTTCCTGCCTCAGCCTACTGAGCGCTGGGGTCACAGGTGTGTGCCACCACGCCCAGCTGGCCAGATGTTTTAAAGGAACCCTGGCAGACATCCTGACAAAGGGGACTCAGGGACAAACACTTTAGGAGGTGAGCAGGTGGACACGTGGGGAAGGGGAGATAAGTCACCCAGGCCATGCACAGCTTGCACATAAACACGAAGGGTGGTCCAGGCCTCAGAGACGGTAACGAGCTCTGGTCTACACGCAGGCCTTAGTCTGCCCCACCCAGCTCCTAGCCACCTGACTGCAGCCCCCAGCCCGGCTGCTTCCCACTAGGCTGCTCTTTCTCCTGCTCCCCGGGCCCTTCAGGTCCTCCTTGCAACAACTCCCTTCCTGGAAGCCCCTGCCCTCCTAAGCTGGCAACCCCGTCCCTCCCTCGGGCAGCTGACGGCATCCCTACAGGTTCGGTCTCTCTGCCCAGCAGAACAGCTCCAGAGTTGGTCTGTCACTTTCAATGCTGCTCTTGCTCCAGGCCTAAGAACAAGCGCACCACGCACTTCTCCGGAAACACAGGTCCCAAGAAGGAGCGGTGCTGTGGGGGCCTGGAGGTCAGAAACCCTGAAAACCCAGCAGAGGGGAAGTGACAAAGGCAGACAGATCCCATCAGGAGGGGCCGGAGCCATGCTAAATGTTTAGTAACGAGAGGCCTTGGAGTACTCTTATATGGGAAAACCATGCAGGATTTTTAAAATAATCACTTTCACACCGGGTGTGGTGGCACAACCTGTCATCCCAGCACTCGGGAGGGTGAGGCAGGAAGATGGCTGCAAGTTCAAGGCCAGCCTGGGCTACATCTTGATTCAAGGCCAGCCTGAACCACACAGTAAGACCCTGCCTCAAAAATAATAGCCAGATGTGGTGGCTCACGCCTGTCATCCTAGCACTCGGGAGGCAGAGGCAGGAGGATTGCTGAGTTCGAGGCTTGCCTGGGCTACACAGTGAGCTCAGGGCCAGCCTGAACTACAAAGCGAGACCCTGTCTCAAAAAAAAAAGTAAGTAAATGGAACATCGCTTTTGACACTGGATGGAGAGAAGAAATTTAGATGAAGTTAGAGAGACTGCAGAGGGAGTCACACATGAGGATTGCTAGGTGGTCCTATGCAGAGAAAAACTACTGCACCTAACAAGCTGAGATCATGGTAGACAGGCACCCGCAGAAAACATCCCCAGAAACGAAAGAGAACAGCAGAAGCTTCCTTCACCCTGGCCCTCCTCTCACCCCATCACAAGGTCAGATCCATCACAAATGACACTTGGTGAGAGTGGGCGGCACCCATTATGCTTGCTGTGCCCTTGACTCTGGCACCCATCACCCTGGCAGGCCACAGATAACGTAGAGCAAGGACTGAGTGCTAATTCAGCAGTAGCAGTCACGTGTCTGCAGTAAGCAGCGCCCCAGAACTGTGCACACCTGCAGCAGCCACCTCCTGCTCCCGGGCTCCGAGGAGGAGGGAAGCCCGGTCTCCGGGAGCTGAGCCCACCGGGTAGTGGCATCTGCCGCCCAAGACCATGTCCTTGGTGCTTACAGGGCCACTTTGGCCTTTTTTTTTTCTTTCTTTCTTCCTAAGTCACACCAGTTTCTCCACCTTTTTTTTTTTTTTTTTTTTTTTTTTGCGTTTTGGAGACAGGGTCTCGCTTTGTAGTTCAGGCTGGCCCTGAGCTCACTATGGTGCCCAGGCAAGCCGCCGCGAACTCAGCAATCCTCCCGTCTCTGCCTCCCGAGTGCTGGGATGACAGGCGTGAGCCACCACGTCCGGCATTGTGGTATGCGGTGTTGATTGTTGGTGGGCGTGTCTCCACGCCCAGCATTCTATGTGGTTACCGGGGATCGAA
>PVIC010046601.1:0-14176 GCA_004025085.1 Thryonomys swinderianus
TTGGAGTGGTACCACTTGAGCTAAATCCTCAGCCACAGTTTGTGAATAACTTAAGACAAAAATTTTTAAAGCATTGATTTTTCTTCCAATGTAAGTTAAAAAGTAAAGAAACAATGCTTTGAACTTGGTTTTGTAATGAAAAGAGAAAGTGAACAAATATACCATCTAGCAATCTACAGCTTTTCTCTATAATAAAGTATTTTATATTAAAATGAACATTTTAATGAACTTTTAGAGATAAAACATTCCAATGATTCTAACATAATAATGTCAACATAACTGTTTTACTAAAATGTTAATTTTGCTGTTGATTTCAAATTTCCCTAGATAACTTTGTAACTTATCTGTTAATATTCTATGAAAATTTGGCATCTAAGACAATCATGGTTGGGAAAAGTAGCAGTTCTCTGGTCATATTTCACATTTTAAGGTGATAAATAACCAGCTAAGATTACAATAATTAAAGCTACTTCTCTCACTTCAATACTGGTATAACTGACCTCCTGGGTTCCACAACTGAATGGAACATTTAGCATTGGAGACCAATTCTAAAAACAGATAACCGGGCTAAGTGCACAGCCAGTATTCTGGGCATGGTCTTTCAACTTCTACAATATACACAGACTATGAAAAGAGTTTTCTACAGAGATCCTGTAAGAGCAGGAAAATTGTCAGACCCAAATGACAGGAGTCAACCAATGTACTTCCAAGATGATTGTGTAGTACACACACGTGTGTGCACACACACACACACACACACGGATATGCACACACACATCTCCATGCTTCCAAGCAAGACCATGACTCATGCTGGCAGATGACACTGATAGGAGAGCTAAAGAGCTCTGACATCATCATAAAAGTAACCCTTGATGAGCTTGATATATACAGCAAGAGATTAACTTTGATTGATGGAGTTCTCACTTAAACTTGGTCTTAAATACCCATTAGAAAAATATAACCAATAAAATATATTAAAATATTAATAATAATTCATGGTAAATATATAATGGGGACTCTAGTTACTACATTGCCCCCTGTTCACCTGTAGCTTGCCACTCTTAGGGTTTAATGAGGCTAGAAAACCACAGTGACAGTTACAAACCTCAAAATCATTTTTAATTAGCTAAAATTTTCCTTCAAAAGCACAGAGACCTCAATTTTCTTTCAGCTAAACCTGGAAAAACTTGCACACACATAAATAACTGATACAGTCTTTAGACAAGTAACATACTAGATGAAAAGATCTTAAGGCAAAAACAGACTTAAAGATAACCTCCTTACTGTTAAAAAAGGGGAAGCTATGTCTATTCCTAAAAGAAAAATTATGTTTTTATGCCAACCAGTCTAAAACAGAAATTTGCAGGGTAAAAATAACTGATTGTGCCTCTAAGATCTGCCAAAAATTATATGAGTCATAGAGATCCTGGTCAGGGTTCTGAAATTAGACATACTGATTACTTTCTCTAACAGGATCATCGCTGATCCTTCTCATAATTCTCTTATTTGCACCACACATACTCATCCTCTTGGTTAAATTTATCTCATTTATCAACTTTAAAGTTACACACGGTAGTCCAGAAAGATTCACTGACAAGCACCCCTGATTTCTATGCAGGGCCCTGAGACACACCTCATAGTTGTGGACCCTGATTGCTGTCACACCAATGCTCCCTCTCAGCAAAGAAAAGTAACAGTCGACTCCCCTGGAGCCCTGATGGCATGGGGGGGGGGTGGGAGCAGGAGACAGAGGGGCAAAATGCAGATAGGGCAAAGGGCCTGAATAAACTGAGTAAAGTGAATGAACTAAAGACAAGGACCTAGATCAGTTAAGGTTAACCTAAAGCATTATTGGACCTGTAAAAGACAAAAGACTAATAAAATCTGTGACAATAAGAAGCCTGAGTCATGTCCACTTTTCCAGCTGGCTGGCCACACCTTCGTCTCCTGCCTTACAATTTGGCTGGTTTATTAACTTAGTATATTGTCTTCAAACTTCATCCAGGTTGTAATGTATCAGAATTCCCTTTCTTTTTAAGGCAGGATGATATTCCATTGTAAGTATATAGCATATTTTTCTTGTTCACTCATCTGTTAATGGGTATTTGAGTTATTTTTGTCTTTTGGCTGTTGTAGATGTTACTAAATAAATATGGATGTACAGCTATCTCTTCAAGTCTGCTGTAATTTAGGGAGGCATACACCAAGAAAGGAAGTTGTTGGATCATATGGTGACTCTGCTTACTTTTCTCAGGGACCTCCATTTTTGACAGTGTCCAGATATTTTTACATTACCACCCGCAATGTACAAGGGTTCCAATACCTTCACATTCTCACCAATACTTTAGTTTTTATAATAACTATTCTACAATGTATGAAAGGTTTTCTTGTTGTGACTCTGATGTGTTTTTATTGATTATTAATGTTCAACAGTACCTTTTTTGGGAAATGCAGGATAAAATACTGTGGTGGCTTAACTAACAGTCAATTTGAAACACCCAGTTGAACTGAGTTAGCGTAGTTCTGGGTCCACCCCTGGATTGTCACCAAAATAACAAAAAAAATGAAGAAAGGGAAAGATTACATGCTGTTGCTGGAGAAACGTCCTGGTTTTACAGATATGAACTCATCTATTCTTGAGTCCAGGCTATCACAGGGGATCTCCGCCATTTTCTCTGAGGGTGCTCTGTTCTTCACTTGGAGCCTTGCTTCTTGACTCCAGTGCCCATCTTTCAGCCTCCTGCACAAATCTTTCATCTCCTTTCAGCTCACCAGAGCAGATTTTTCTAGCTTCCACCACTGGCCTTCCCAGTGTAGATCCTTGATAGAGAATTGCATGAGAGACTGCTGTGGGCTCTGGGCATCTGGCTGAGCTCACAGGGGACACTGCTGTGGAATCCAAGCATGAGTTAGATTCTTTAGATCTCTAGTGCATGGACAGATCACTTGATGTCCTCTGCATTTGACTTTTTGGGTGAATATTATAAAAGAAATCTATAAATATTGTGTCCTGTATTCAAGCTTGCAAACCTTGCAAACTGCAAAAAATACTTTGCCCATTTTTAATCAGGTTTTTTTGTATTGTTTCTAAATATATTCTGAATATGAATTTCTTTTTTTTTTTTTTTTTGAGACAGGGTCTCGCTTTGTAGTTCAGGCTGGCCCTGAGCTCACTATGTAGCCCAGGCAAGCCTCAACTCAGCAATCCTCCTGCCTCTGCCTCCCGAGTGCTGGGATTACAGGCGTGAGCCACCATGCCCGGCACTGTGCTATGTGGTATTGATTGCTGGTGGGCGTGAGTCACCACGCCCAGCATTCTATGTGGTTTCCGGGATCGAACTCAGGACCTTGCGCTTGCGAGGCAGGCGCCGGAACCACTGAGCTAAATCTCTAGCCCTGAATATGAATTTCTTAACAGATATAAGACTTGGAGATATTTCCCCTCATTTGATAGGGTGCCTTTCACTCTATTGAAAGTATCCTTTATTGTACAACAGCTTTTAAATTTGATACAATCCCATTTATGTATATTGTATTTTGCTGCCCTAATGTTTTATGGTACTTTTTAAAGTGACATTTATTTAAATTCTTAAAGTTCCAGTAATGGTTATTTATACTTAGGACAGAGTTTTTCACATAAAGTAGATGATGTTAAGCAGACTATGATCGTGGATTCTGCTGCCCACACATTCTGAAGAAGTGGTAAAGATTCAACTGAGTAAAGGCAGTTTTTCTGATTTTTTGCAATGTAGTATTTTTCATTTGACTTCTATTTCTTTTTTCAGATGAAATAACTGTATTGTCTGAAATCTTAACTTATGTAAAGAACGTGCCCAGACCAAAGGTGGTTGTTTTAGGGTTAGACGAACGTCAGTTTTCCTGTTATAGCTAAATTGCATATTGTCTGCTTAGTAGCTATTAGTGGTTATTCTAGTTAAGTCTAGGCTAATTAACTCAGTTCCTTTCTCAAGGAAATAAATCTTTTTTTTGTAGTCTTAGTTATTACTTTAGTCCCATATGTGGAACTGTATTTCAGAATGCCTTTCTCAAAATAAAAGCAAATTGAAGTTTACTTCAGATGACGAGATTTGCAGATCGAAGTTTGCAAATGGTGTCCTGAAGGTTCAGAGCCTCTTGCTACAAATTCTTTGTGATCTAGATACCTGTCGGAATGGGACACCTCGTCACACCAGCAACCAAGTCTGTACTGGGGGGTGGTAGTGTCTGTGCAAAGTGGATGCCAAGGACTGCTCAGTGTAAATAGTTCAAACAGAGGTACAGAGCCAATTAGTAAACCTGTATCACATTCCTATGGGGAAGAGGTGCATTTTTTTTTCCTTTTTGTGATGCAGGGATTGACCCCAGGACCTTGCACCTGCTAGGCAAATGCTCCTCCATTGAGTGACATCTAGTACAGATACTCATGCATCTTTATATCTACCTACAATAATTCAAGGAAGGCAAGTGGGAACTAACGCTGAAGTGAAGAAGTACACTGCTTTCAATCTTAGCCATTTATAAAGTAGAAAAGATAATGTTGATCTTAACATTAAACCAATGACCAACGTATAGGTAAAAGAAATAGAGGTGTATAGGTTTCTCCAAAGTCATAGAGTTAGTGAGGAATTTAACTGCAGGTGAATATAAGGCTTTATTTGTGTTCACATTTTTTATTAGATCTGAAAATTCCTTGTTGGGTAAATTATGATTATCCTTGGCAGAGCAGTCTTGCTGCTGCTTTGCTTAACATATATACAATGTGAATGAGTAATCCTTTCATTTGCCTACAAAGGTAAAAATAAAGAAATGATCAGATATAAACCAAAATTACAGTGAATAAGTGTTTTGATTTGGTTGGATTCAACTTGAAAATGTTTTGCTTTTGTGGTTACAGTTAAATTTTTTCATCATTCTGGAGACTCAACCTAGGGCCTCATGCATGCTAAACAAGTATTCTGTCAACTGCCATGTGATGTTCCCAGCCTGGCTTATTTTTCCTTAGTTTATGTGTATTTAATATTATATTTAAAGGGCCAGGCAAGGTGGTACATGCCTATAATACTAACAGCTGGAAGACTGAGCAGGAGGATTCCCAAGAGTTTGAGACCACTCTGGGCAACATAGTGAGTTCATGGCCAACCTGAACTACAAAGCGAGACCCTGCCTAAAAAACAAACAAACAACAACAACAAAACCTAAACCTAAAGGATTTTTGTATAATAATTTTTTATTAGATTATGACAAAATATTTTTAAAAGAATCTTATTTTCTTATTCTAAAGATTATTAAGAATGAATCCCAACTATAAACAATAATAACCACTACAAAAAAACTTATGAAAAGGTAGAAATATTCGACCCATTTACCCATAAAGTGTATCAACTGTCTAATAAAAATGCAAAAGTTTGAAAATGAACATTTTATTGATTTACCACTGCCATAAATGTAGATTATAGAAGTCATTCACTTATATAGATATTTTCAAATGAAAGCTCTTTATCTTTGTGTCTGGTTTTAGACAATGCTAATGCCTTATGAAATTTTTTATATAACTGCTATATATTTGTTTCCTAGACATTTTATCATTATAAGTTGAAATTCACTTCTATTTTCTTTGTCTGTCTTTGGATGTGTTTTCAAAATGTATGCCTTATTAGGATCATAAAAATATTCATATTTCTACTAATAAAAACAGTAATAAAATAGAACCACCAAAATCTTGTGGACTCACAGAGTTTAGTACTGTATAAAAGTTTGTTATATATTAACAGTAGCATTTTGAAAAAAAACAATGACTCAACTTACAGGTAAAAGAAATAGAGGTGTATAGACTTATCCAAGGTCATAGAGTTAGTGAGGAATATAACTGCAGAAGCATTGCATTCTTATTTTCTCTGTTCCTCCCTTTCATCTCGTATCTTGTTGCCCTGGAACAATTCTAACAATTCTCCTTCTGCACTTACACAGCTATGAAAGTTATCTCCTTACAGAGATAAATCTGGTCCTGTCATTCCCATTTTCATAAAAAATGGCATTAATTGACAGAAGGACATGAAATCATATGGCTTCATGTACTTCTGTTCAGCTCATCTTGTGGATTATTTCAGTCTAATCACACTACAGGGTGCGTAACTCTGTAACATGTTGAGTAGGTGGCAGGCAGAAAACTACCGCAATTGAGGTATAATAGTACAATACTAATGTAATTACTTGAAATCATTCTCATAAAGTATATTTTCTCCATCAGCCATTTTTGCTCTTAAATTCATATTTGTTCATTTAAGTTTTATTTTTGAGTAGACATGCTAT
Organism: Thryonomys swinderianus; assembly: GCA_004025085.1. Lineage (NCBI taxonomy): Eukaryota > Metazoa > Chordata > Mammalia > Rodentia > Thryonomyidae > Thryonomys > Thryonomys swinderianus. Next base: position 6,310 of record PVIC010046601.1, read on the forward strand.
CATTGTGACTCAATAAGGTTTCAGATATTTCAGTCACAATACACATACACCAAAATAGGACATGCTACCATTGCCCCAGAAAACACCAGCTCACTTTACTGTTTTATGTGTGGAATGTAATTCTGTCCTTAACTCTTTCCCTAATACCTTTGTTGACTAACTTCTCTTTAAATACCATGCTAGCATACTCCTGCAATGTCTCACTTCTATAATTTTCCTCTGTTGGGTTATTCTCTCTACTACAACCTATAGCCAAGTATTCTACCCTTGCTTTAAGAAGACCAATCATTCTTTTTTCTAATATTTTCAAAACATTGGTATTTTAAAATATAAAAGAAGGGGGCCTGGGATTTAGTTTAAGTGCTACCATGCCCAACTTGCAAGTGTAAGGACCCAAGTTTGATCTCTGGTATGGAAAAAAAAAGAAACTCAATAAAATATTTTTTAAATGTATAAAAGAAGAGAAACAAAAGAATGAGAGACAAAATGATCTATCATTTCCATTTTTTATAAAAAGCCTATTATTTTCATTTAGCACACTGCATGTTTTCCCAGTGTCTCTCAATTTTGTTTTCAGTGTTTTATTTTGCTTTTAGAAATTCCATTGTAGATATAAGTGCCATTTATTCCCTCCCATTATTTATTGTTTTTGCAACATCAGTTTTAATGTCTACATTCTAGTAAGTAAATTTATCATCATTTAATCCTCCAGAAACATTTAAAGTGTATTAATTCTTTTTTTTTTTTTTTGTGGTACCAGGGATTGAACTCGGGCCCTTGTGCATCCAAGGTTGGTGCGGTACCACTTGAGCTAAATCCCCAGCCTAAAGTATATTAATTCTTAATCACATATATTTGAAGCTCCAATCCTCCCATTGAAAAGCAACATGTTAAATAAATGAATATTTAAAAAAAATTTCTAGTTGTCATAGAAGCTTATACTACTTACCCATTGACTTGCTGTTTGGATTAATTGTAATCCTCATTGCTTAGTGTTTGCTGAAATTTTGTCAGTGAATGGGAGATGGAGTGAGAAAGGTGCAAAGCCATCAGTATATTTTAGTGTGGAGCTTTATCTTTGGAAACCTGAGAGATTACAGATCTAGTGGTCATATATCTAATTCAAGTAGATTATTATGTGCTTATAAATATGCATTTTTTCCTGAAGTATTTGATTTGGCTCTTACAAAGAGCAAAATCTACTTATTAGGCCATCAATGGACTAGGTAGGAAGGATGCATGCATCTTCTATGAAACTTCTAATTATTTATGCTTGAGTAGATATCAAGCTCATAGCTTACAAATATTAACAATATGAAATTAATAACAAAGCCCTTCAAAAGATCAGAACTGTTTTGTAGCTCAAGGAAATGTCACAAAATGAGGAAATAGAACTAATGATAGAAACTATGCCTAAGTTTTTGGCTTATAGTTTGAAAAATTTTGCTAACACCAAGATGTGCTTTAGTATGTCTGTAGAACGTGAGTAGAGTGGGATAAGAGGTAAGCAGGAGAAACATTTACTATTTAAATGCATATATAGGGCTGGGGATTTAGCTCAAGTGGTACTGCACCAACCTTGGACACACAAGGGCCCGAGTTTGATCCCTGATACCACAAAAAAAAAAAAAAAAAAGGTAAATGCAAATATACAAAAGGCAGTCAAGCTAGATGAATAAGACCCCAAAAAATCATTATTTGCTAAACCAGGTGTGGTGGCTCATGCCTGTAATCCCAGCACTCGGGAAGCAGAGACAGGAGGATTGCTGAGTTCAAGGCTTGCCTGGGCTACATAGTGAGCTCAGGGCCAGTCTGAACTACAAAGCCAGACCCTGTCTCAAAAAAAATTTTTTTTCAAATAATTATTTGCTAAAATAAGTGCTTTATGTGGAAGATGGTTAACATCAGTACTTTCACCACATAATAGGAAACGTAATATGGAAAGAAAACATGGTATAGAGGAGAAAACAGGAAATTTGGATTCAGACTCGGGCTTTAGTCTCATTTTCAACCCCCATGACTTCTGATGCCTTAAGTAAGTCTTCTGTTATCTGATCTTTGCTTTGCTAAACTGATGAAAAAGTAAAAAGGGGAGGTACATATCTTCGTTGTGGTAAGCATTCAAAAGTTGGGAGCCTTTATTATCCTCACATTCTGTTACATATTAGTATATAAAAAGCAAGCAAGAAAACATGGGTTTTGTCTGAAATAATAAGCAATAGACCCAAGAAATTACCTGGGAAGGGTAGGATACTGCAGGCTAGGTTATCTTTCCTATGTTTTTTACATTTGTAACTTACTTTATTTGAAAGTGTTAACATCTTTGTGAACACAGACCCACTGAGGGGTACCTAGAAAATTTCAATATACCCATCATAGGTTGACTCAATCAATCTGGGTTTCTAATCCAAAAAAATTGTAATCTATCAAATGATATCATCAGAAGCAGAGAAGTTTTGGAGAATATCTGCTCTGACAGACTACATGCACTTGATTTTTCTATCTGAAGGCTCTAATATATTTCAGTGAAAAGTGTTTTGAAAATGAGATCTACCAATGAGGCAGTATAACTGTGTACAGATTCTTCTTTACACTAAGGATATTTTTCCCTCAAAAGATATCAACAGGGCTGGAGATTAGCTCAGTGGTTCTGGCGCCTGCCTCACAAGCGCAAGGTCCTGAGTTCGATCCCGGTAACTACATAGAATGCTGGGCGTGGTGATTTACGCCCACCAGCAATCAGTACCACATACCACAGCGCTGGGCGTGGTGGCTCACGCCTGTAATCCCAGCACTCGGGAGGCAGAGACAGGAGGATTGCTGAGTTGGCGGCGGCTTGCCTGGGCTCCATAGTGAGCTCAGGGCCAGCCTGAACTACAAAGCAAGACCCTGCCTCAAAAAAAAAAAAAAAAAAAAAAAAAAAAAAAAAAAAAAAAAAAAAAAAAAAAAAAAAAAAAAAAAAAAAAAAAAAAAAAAAAAAAAAAAAAAAGATATCAACAGAAATATCTTTATATTGTCAATAGAGTTTGGTAAATTCAAAAATAATAATACTGGGTTGGTAATTTAGTACAGTGGCCCTACTGCCTGCCTTGTAAGAGTAAGGTCATGAGTTTGATAAAGGGAAGCAAATCTAGCTCTCATCCTGCTAGATACCTGAAATGCAAGTTCATGTTCTCTAAAATCAAAGAATTAATTTTAGGAACAACATAGGTTGATGTGAAATCTAGGTCTGGCTGAGTCAACTGCACAAACATTTTTTTCTCTTTTTACTATGAAATATATTCCTTTTCTGGAAAGTTCTTTTTTCATTTCACGGATTGCAAAATTATTTTCAACTATTGAATTTTGAGGTAGTTATTGCAGAAAAACCTACTTATTAATTAGAGATTAATGCTTCTACCCAGCTTTATTTCTATTGACTTGTCTGTTACTGGTCAATATAAATTAAATAAAAATCATTAAAAACAATCCTTCTACTATTTTTGCTTGTGATCCAGAATTATATATTTCCTCTCCTAATGCTGGGCATGGGTGCAATTCCTCACCAAGGCCAACGAGAGAATAACTAAAATGTATTATCTCACTTATTACCCTTATTCTTTACTCTCATAATGATAAAACATTTGGAATGTTTTCTCTTCACCTCCCAGCTGCCAATATCAACAACCAGAAAGACAACTTATAAGCCAAGCTAAGTTACGTAAGTATGTGTTCTTAGCAGTGCTAATCTTTCATATTTAAGGTATATTTTTCTTATCAATTTGGAAGGAAAATACTTCATCCTTCAGTTCTTAACTTATCTTACCTCCTTCCTATAAGGTTAACAGATGATAATTCATTGTTATCTGAAATAAAGTAGAACAAGTTTCCTAAACTTGTTAGAAACCATCAATAGGCTACTGCTGTAAAATTAATTGGAAGCTTATTTTGTAAGTTCAAGAGTGTGGTAGGGGAAAGTAATGAGGGTAAAGAATAAATGATTTGAAAAGAAAGAGAAAGCACATGCATATAGTGGGTGGGGTGTCTTTGGGTGGGTTGGGATCTGGGTAAAAATGAGAATTAACTCATACTGGTACAAATGCTGGTACAAATTCCCAATATTGAGTGTGATTGTGAGCTGTATGTAAAATGTACCAATAAAGAATTCAATTAAAAAAAGAATGGATGGTTGGGCCGGAGGGTTAGCTCAGTGGTTCCGGCACCTGCCTTGCAAGCGCAAGGACCTGAGTTCAATCCCCGGTAACCACATATAATGCTGGGTGTGGTGGCTCACGCCTGTAATCCCAGCACTCGGGAGGCAGAGACGGGAGGATTGCTGAGTTCGCAGCGGCTTGCCTGGGCACCATAGTGAGCTCAGGGCCAGCCAAAAAAAAAAAAAAAAAAAAAGAATGGATGGGAACTCTATAATATAAAGGACTAGTATGTACTCACTAGTGAACTAAATATGAACTCTCTCTTTTTTAATAAGGGTATGAAATGGAACTGAAGGCAACCTCTCATAATGGCCTCAAACATCTCAGGAATGTGGTATGATCTCTAAAGATAGATAGCCAGCAGCAACAATTAGTATCTGGGGAAAAATTCTTCATATTCTTCACAAGAGGATAGGAAAAAGGTTCATATGATTCTGTTTTCAGGGTTTTTTTTAAATCGAGTTCTTTATTGGTGCATTTTATATACAGTTCACAATCACACTCAACATTGGGGAATTTGTACCAGTAAATGACAGAAGTTAATTCTCATTTTACCCATATCCCTACCCACCCAATGAGTTTTAGAATGATTGATAGATTTTGTAAAATAGGAAATATTCAAAGGGAATGTGGTGGGGAACGTAATGAGGGGAAAAATAAATATGTTTTCAAGGGTTTTATTTTATTTCTGGAAACTCCTTTGTATAATGATTATTTCTTTTCAAAAAGTGTTGATGTTAAGCTAAATTTACAGTACCTTAGAACAAGAAGCTATTTGCATTACATTTTCTATATTGTAAAAGCTGCCTGTTCAGTCTGCTTCTATGTGATCTACATTTGGAGGAAATTTTGAAAAACTAAGAAAAACAAAAATTATGTATCTTTTGGAATGAGCCTTTAAAAATCCACAAAAAGCCTGGTGTGGTGGCTCATGCCTGTAATCCCAACACTTGGGAGGCAGAGACAGGAAGACTGCTGAGTTTGAGGCTTGCCTGGGCTACATAGTGAGCCTCAACTACAAAGCAAGACCCTGTCTCAAAAAAAAAAATCCACAAAAAGTCTGTGTTTGACTTCTGTTTTCATAACTAGCTACTTATGAAATTCTTGATGGACCATAATTCTCTGTATTTCAGTATGTAGTATTGAAATAAGAATAGCAAAACATCCCAGCACTCGGGAGGCAGAGACAGGAGGATGGCTGAGTTTGCGGCGGCTTGCCTGGGCACCATAGTGAGCTCAGGGCCAGCCTGAACTACAAAGCAAGACCCTGTCTCCAAAAAGCAAAAAAAAAAAAAAAAAAAAAAAAAAAAAAAAAAAAAAAAAAAAAAAAAAAAAAAAAAAAAAAAAAAGAATAGCAAAACATACTTAGTGGTTGCTATAAGGACTTATAATAAAATTTTAAAAAAATCTATAACTTTTGGTCATAGTATGCTCAGTAGGTCTTGGTTCCTAACTTTCCTATTATCTTAATATTTATGAATTCATATTTTATTAACCTATAAATATATTTTTAATGATGAGTAGTACTTTTGACACATTGAGACATTTCAGATTTGCAAGAAAAGAACGACATAAGAAATCACTGAAAAAAATTTGGGTATTTAAAAATTATTTTTCTTCCTAGGGATGTGCCACAAGCTTATATTGGATATCTATGAATAAGTGCTAGAGTTATTGAGAAAGGTTTGTGAGTGCTTTAAAATTTAGATTCTTCTTATTTAAAAAGTAGCTGAGCTCAAAATGTGATGCAACTTCTGTGCATTAATCCACAACGTACTCCCACAGGCCTCCCACTATGTCTTGACAACAGCTTGTCATCCATTTGGCAGAAATTTATCCTTTAAGAACAATGAAATTCCAAATTGTGGAGGTGCTTTTCAAAATGGAAAATTTAGTTCCCCCCCCCACACCCTATATGCATAAGAGGGAAAAGAAATTCAGCTTGTTAAAGGTAAGTGATTTAAAGAGGTTGGCTTTTATATCTCAGTTATATTTTGAAAATGTAACAAAATACGTTGATTTGAAATTTGCTACAATAAGATGAGCTCTCAGTTGTGTTGAATGCGATCATGATGTGTATGTAAAATGTACCAATAAGCTCAATTAAAAAATCAGTAAGAACCAAAATGGTTATTGAAAAAAAAAAAAGAAATTTCTTTGCAACAAGAGATAATATGCACTGAATTCAATGTGACAAATTCTTTTCCACAGTCATGACAATGCTTTTCCTTTTTGGCAATGGTTTTGGAATTCCATGCTATATTTTTTAACTTTATTTTTTATTAGTACATAATTGTCATATCTGTAGATCAGATTCACTTTACAGATTGTGCTTATATATATATCTAAATAATTTTTCCCCATTCTCTTCCTTATTTTAAATCCTCTTCTCCTCCCCACTTACAAAAGATATTTGTATTTGTTCTTCCATTCTTTATTTCTTTTCCCTTCCCTTCCCTTCCTTTCACCTTCCCTTGTTTTCCTCCCCATTCAAACATATTTGTTCCACTTCCCAATATCTATTCTCCCTTGTAATTTTATTTATCCTTTGGTTTCTCATACAAGAGAAACCATGTGACTTTAAATTTCTGTGTCTGGTTTACTTCACATAAGATTATGGTCTTGAAGTTACATCCATTTTCCTACAAATGACTCAAGCATAGACGCCTTTATGACAGAGTAGTATTCCATTGTATATAAATACCATATTTTCTTTGTTTTATTCATCTTTAATGAGCATATGGGTGGTATCTAAGATTTAGCTACTGCAAATTATTCTGCCTATAATTATGAGAATGCATATATCACTGTAACATGATACTTTTAACACTTTCTGCAGGATATCTAGAAGGGAAATAGCAGAGTCAAATGGAGCACCTTGTTATAGTTTTGTAAGGAATCTCCACACTCATTTCACTCCCAACAAACACTGAAGAAGAGCTCCTTTTCCCCCACACCTTCCAGAAAATGTTATTGGTTGATTTCTTTCTAAAAGCAGAAACACTCTCCTGAAAGAACAGATAAAACTCTAAGAGACATAGGTGTAGGCAGGGGCTTTATGAAGAAAATCCAACCACATAGGAAATATTACAAAGAATCAACAACTGGATTCACATCAATTTAAAAAGCTTTTGTACAGGAAAAGAAACCAACGGAGTGCAGAAAACACCCACTGAAAGAAAAAAAGGCCAATTTTCTCGTCAGAAAAGGGGGTAACATCTAAAATATGTGAAGAACTCAGAAAAAAAATCACAGAGCTTCATTATTCACTTTTTTAATCTCCTAAAATCAACCTAGACAGGCTATGACTAGTGAGGGTAACTTGGAGTTCATGATGGGAAAAACGATAGCACCAATATATTAAAAAGATATCTTCTTTTTTCATTTGTGTGACTCTGCAGCTCTTTCTCAGCTAAGAGCATAAGCAGTCTTTAAAGTTATTCATTTTATAATGAATATTAATTTCCAGATGGCAGTAAGATCTGACAACAGATGCAGCCCTCTTCAGTTTTGGGTAAAGAGACAGGATGTTTCTTATCACATTCTTTGACATTTTCCATTGAATGAACAACGTAGGGCTTTAACCTGGGGTGCAGTGCAAATTGTGCAAGTGTTTAAAGCTAGCAAATTCAGGTTTAGAGGTTACATTTTCACTCAAAATTTTATTTAAGTAG
>PVIC010046602.1:0-14185 GCA_004025085.1 Thryonomys swinderianus
GGCTGTTCCTGAGCTCACTATGTAGCCCAGGCAAGCCTGGAACTCAGCAATCCTCCTGCCTCTGCCTCCCTAGTGCTGGGATTACAGGCGTGAGCCACCACGCCCAGCATTGTATGTGGTTACCGGGGATCAAATTTAGAGACATTGCGCTTGTGAGGCAGGCGCCGGAACCACTGAGCTAAATCTCTGGCCCTAAACTTTCTACTCTTAACCTCCGTTGCTCTTTGAATTCCCCCTTCGATTCTAGAGAACATGAACTCGCGTTTCAATATCGAGCAAGTTGGGAGTGAGGCTTGCGCCCCTGTATTATTTACACCAGCTGTCTGTAATCAGCATTATGTTACAGTTTATAATAACGCAATGTTGGAAACCTGGTTGAAAAAAACTAAAAAACTTGCTACAATTTGTTAGCTATTTTTAGATGGAACATTTGTAGGAAAAATTTATTTTTGTATCACCTCCTTAATCTAGGAAAGATGGTCAAATGGCTGCAGTGCTGGATGACATTTAATTAATAGAATGTAATTGCATATCAAACTTATAAACCATATGAACCATGATTAATCAGTTATTAATGTAATTTCATGAATTTATGAATTACAGATCGATTTTCTTTTCTTTTTTTTTTTTTTTTTGCTTTTTGGAGACAGGGTCTCGCTTTGTAGTTCAGGCTGGCCCTGAGCTCACTATGGTGCCCAGGCAAGCCGCCGCGAACTCAGCAATCCTCCCGTCTCTGCCTTCCGAGTGCTGGGATTACAGGCGTGAGCCACCACGCCCAGCATTATGTGTGGTTACCGAGGATCAAACTCAGGTCCTTGCGCTTGCAAGGCAGGCACCGGAACCACTGAGCTAACCCTCCAGCCCTCGATTTTCATTCTAATGTCAATCACAAAGTGCTGTTTCTTGATTATAGGACATTCTTGTACTCACACATGAAATTATTATTCTCTGCGTTTGCAATACCATGGGGAAAGTAGAGAGAAAAATAAATCATTCTCCACTTGTGTTACTTTAGAAAGCAGCTGCGAGTTTTTAAAATGATCCCTAGCTAAAGTCCAGGAAAATGAAAAACCAGCATTCCATCAATACCTCCGTATAAGTAGCGCTCACTACCGTCCCCTGCCGTCGTGCCTCGGAAACCACAGTTAACGTGTTTCACAACCCGGAAGCAAACATGCCTAAGAAGACAACAATTCCCGACATGCCTCATTGCAGGGACGCCGGCGTGCCGTAGCGGTTAGTCATCCTTCCCGCTGTCTCCCTCCACTTCCTGGATTGCGGGCCTAGCGGGCGCGCGCACGCCCGACTCGCCAAGGAAACCAGGCACTGAAGCACCGAGGCGCAGTCGACGGCGACGGGTTAGCGTCACGTGACGCCGCTTCCGGGCGTGCGCGGTTGTGAGGAGCCGGAGGCGGGGGCCGGGCCAGCCGAGGCAGCCGGGCTCGACGAAGCGGGAAGGCGGGGTCAGCTCCGGGACCGCGGCGACTACACACCGAGCTTGTGACAAGGCCTGAGCAGAGCGATGCTGTGGTTCCAGGGTGCCATTCCCGCCGCTATCGCGTCGGCAAAGAGGAGCGGCGCGGTGTTCGTGGTGTTCGTGGCAGGTGAAGGGGCCGGGGCTCCAGAGGCAGCCGGGACACCCCACGGGCCTACTTTTTCTTTCTCCTCCGCTTCAGATCCCCGGCTGCCCTTGCGGAGACGCGGGCCCCGCTCGGCTCTCGTAATCTAGTATTCTCCTCCTAGGGACGGTAGTGGCGCCACCGGTATCGCCTGAGGGAGGCCTACCCACCCCTGAGCCCGGCTCTTCAGGCCTCCGGCGTACCCAGCCTTTCCTCAGTCTTCCGCGGGGCCCCACTCCCCCGCATCTTTGGAGATGCCTCGGGCCGGGCCATACCGTCTGCCCCGACACCCTGCCGGGAGGCACCGTCCACACCCCGAGTCCCCTTGACTCTTTCCCGGGTGGGTCGAGGACCCGGCAAGCAGGTCCGCTCACCCGGGCCGAACCTCACAGCCGGTCGCCCGAGGAGCGGTCCCCCGCGCCTCCTGCCTGCGCCCCTCCGTCCCCCTAAGACTCCTCTCTGAACCGGTCTCAGTCTCTCTGTCTATTCCTGGTTACCTTCAGGATGCTTAGACCCCGGTTTAGTTCCTCCTGTTTAGATGGGCGTAAAAATGGGCCTTCAGAGTAAGTAGTTGGGTCCCTAATTAGTTGTAGATTGTCTGGAAGAAAGCTGTGTCATCGGTAAGCAACAAAGAGAAACCACCTGATGTTCATGGTTGATGGTGTTAATGTGTTCCTGAAACGTGAACTTGTGAGGTTTGTAGGTTTCGTTTACTTTACGTTAGTGCTCAGGTGCGTGTAATGTGGAATAACTATTCTGTTAAGTTAGATTTTTAATTTTATGTCATTAATTTAAAAGAAGTACATATTCTATCTCTGCTTTTTCCCTTTTGTTATTGGCCTACCCTGAAATCAACGCGTATTAACCTGTGTTGCACTGAGAAGTTTTGTCTCATATTCACCTGTTTGAATACTGACGCCTTCTAGATTTAGAGTAAACGATCTGCCTCTGGGTTTGCTCGTCAGTGCATGGAACAGTGACAGCTGTTAATTTGAAATGTATTTCTTCAACTACTTACATTTAGTAATTTTTAATGCACTGTGAACTTCTTGTGGCTTTTATTTTTATTTTATTTTATTTTATTTTTTGAGTCAGGGTCTCGCTTTGTAGTTCAGGCTGGCCCTGAGCTCACTATGGTGCCCAGACAAGCCGCTGCGAACTCAGCAATCCTCCTGTCTCTGCCTCCCGAGTGCTGGGATGACAGGCGTGAGCCACCACGTCCGGCATCGTGGTATGCGGTGTTGATTGTTGGTGGGTGTGTTTCCACGCCCAGCATTGTATGTGGTTACCGGAGATCGAACTCAGGACCTTGCGCTTGCGAGGCAGGCGCTGGAACCACTGAGCTAACCCTCCAGCCCTTCTTGTGGCTTTTATAGCTTTATACACTACAGTAAAAACAAATTGCTGAAGTATATATATTTAGCATTAAATTTCAGATTTTTACTTATGCTAAATCTTTAGTTTATTACTGTTAATTGGAAGAGTTTGAGTAGATTGTTAGGCCGTGTGCTCTGGGCTATATTTTACATAAATTGCTGCTGTAATGTAAGAAAAGTGGAATAAAAGTGAAAGGAAATACAGTATATGACACTACACTTACGAGTTCAATAATAGGTTTGTGACTTGGTGCCCATGTGGCACTGTGGATTGAACCTAGGCCTTTTACATTGAGCTATATCCTGAGCCCTTGTTTATTTAGAGACAGGGTCTCCCTACATGGGTAAGTTGACCCTGTTTGGCTTGATCTTGCAGTCTTCCTGCCTCCACCTCCCACAGTGCTGAGTTTACAGGCATACTCCATTGCTCCACAGCTTAAAACATTTTTTTAAAGCAGAATATTTGTTACATTTTAGATATACATAATGATAACATTTGTGACAGGGAATTTGTATCTTTACATGATATATCTTGCTGCTTTTCTCCCCATCCCTCTTTCAACCCCTCTTCCCTTTCTCATTCACAAGTTCTTTTTCCCCATTTTTCCTTTTTTTTTTTTTTTTTTTGGTCTGGTATTTCCTTTTCCTCTCCCCTTCTCTTGTTCTTCTCAGTTGAACATTTTTCTCTTATTTCACAACATCTATTATACATTTTGGTCCTTGTTTCCACTTTTGCTTTCTCACACTGGAGAAACAATTCAATATTTAAGCATGTGCATCCAATTTACTTCACTTAAGAGTATGGTCTCAAGGTGCATTTATTAAACTAGAATGTCTCAAGCTTATCTTTCTTTATGGCAGTGTAGTACTCAATTGTGTGTATATATATAAAAATAAAGCCCACATCCTTATCCATTCATCGGTTGATGGGCTTTTGGGCTGTTTCCAAGATTTGGCTGTTACAAATTGTGCTGTGGTTTATGATGTTTTGAGTTGCGTTTTTTTTTTACATAAAATTTCAGGTGATCTTTCAATGGGGGAACAGGTGTTATCCCTGTCTGACTCCCATGTCTGTGTGTCTGTCTGTGTATCTCCACTCCCCCTCCCCTTTTCCCCTCTCCCTCTAGACCTTGTACTTGCTAGGTAAAGGGCTGCACTACTGAGCTAAATCCCTGGCCCTTGGCTAATTTTTATAAAACAATGTAACAGGGAATACAAAAATGTCCATTTTATTAAATTCAGTACAAGGATTGATAGTTGCCGGGCGTGGTGGCTCACACCTATAATCCCAGCACTCGGGAGGCAGAGACAGGAGGATTGCTGAGTTCAAGGCTTGCCTGGGCTACATAGTGAGCTCAGAGCCAGCCTGAACTACAAAGCGAGACCCTGTCTCAAAAAAAAAAAAAAAAAAAGAATTGACAGGTTGGGGCTGGAGATTTAGTGCAGTGGTTCTAGCGCCTGCCTAGCAAGCACAAGGTCCCTGGTTCAATCCCCAGTAACCACACACAATAGTACCAGGCATGGTGGCTCACACCCACCAGCAAGCAGTACCACATACTACAAATGTCAGGATGGTGGCTCAAGCCTGTAATCCTAGCTTTTGGGATGCAGAGGCAGGAGGATTGCTGAGTTTGAAGTTTGCCTGAGCTACATAGTGAATACATAAGAAAAAATGTGCTGCCTGAGTGACATTTGAGGTAAACTGTTAAATAGATAACAGTTGTAATTTGAGGTAACAAATAACTTGAGGTAAACTGTTAAATAGCTAATGCATGTTGGAGATTCAACTTTGTCCCTTGTAGCATGGTAGGCAAGCATTCTACCTACTACTAAGCTACCTCTGCAGCTATTTCAAAATTCATTCAGAAATAGTAGGGTAAATCATTGAAATGAAGTTACAGGTCTTGTCCTTTGGGCTTTGTGTTGTGTATATACATTTTTCAAATAACTTTTTACTGATGAACTGGTACTACATGTGTATAGAATTTATTTTATTTTATTTTTTGTGGTACCAGGGATTGAATTTGAGCCTTTATGCTTACAAGGCAGGTGTGGTTCCACTGAGCTAAATCCCTGGCCCATGTGTTTAGAATTTAATAACCATGCTGGATGTTTGTAGAAAGACTGTGCACCAACAAATGAGTATTTCCCTTGACCTGTTCACAAACACTGGTAGTTTTTCTAGTGTTTTAACTGGTTGATCCCCAAGATTATGCAAGATTAATTTTACTCTAGGAATTGTAGGCACTGGATTCAAAATTACAACACTTAACGATTGCCTAGAGCTTTGATTGTTTTTGTTTTGTTTTGTTTGAGACAGGGTCTGGCTTTGTAGTTTCAGGCTGGCCCTGAGCTCACTATGTAGCCCAGGCAAGCCTCATATTCAGCAATCCTCCAGCCTCTGCCTCCCGAGTGCTGGGATTAAAGGTGTGAGCCACCATACCTGGCATTGTGATATGTGGTATTGATTGCTGGTGGGCGTGAGTCACCATGCCCGGTATTATTATATGCGGTTACCTGGATTGAACTCAGGAATTTAGGACCTTATGCTTGCTAGGCAGGCACGGGAACCACTGAGCTAAATCTCTGGCCCATCTAAAGCTTTGTTGATAACTGAAGAATACATCAGAAGTTATGATTGTGTTAGATTTGAGACTTCAGAAATAATATACCAATTTAATGGGAAAATAAAAGAATATCTTGCTTGTCTAGCATTCAGAAGGGTTTAGATTCAATCTCCAGAAACCCCTCCCCCAAAAGTATATATGTCACACACATGTGCACATGCCTACCCAAACATATATAGGTATCTTTTTATATCTAAGTAGTTTCTCTTTTTTTTTTTTTTTTTGAGACAGGGTCTCGCTTTGTAGTTCAGGCTGGCCCTGAGCTCACTTATGTAGCCTAGGCAAGCTTCAAACTCAGCAATCTTCCTGTCTCTGCCTCCCGAGTGCTGGGATTACAAGTGTGAGCCACCACGCCCAGCACTGTGGTATGTGGTATTGATTGTTGGTGGGCGTGAGTCTCCACGCCCAGCATTGTATGTGGTTACCGGGGATCGAACTCAGGACCTTGTGCTTGCGAGACAGGCGCCGGAACCCCTGAGGTAACCCTCCGGCCCTCTTTCTTTTTTTTTTGAAGCAGGGTCTTGCTGTGTAACTCAGGATAGTCTTGAACTCACTTTGTAGCCAAGGCTGGCCACAAACTGGAGGCAGGAATTCCTCCCTCAGCTTCCCAAGTGCTGAAATTAGATGTGTGTGTCACCACACCCAACATCTCCAAATAGTCTCAGTAGTACACTTTGGTTCATAGAACAATTCAAGTTTGAACCCTTTTAGACAAGTGGGTATTTCTATATTTAAAAAATTTTTTGAGAGGTTGCATCTTGCTTTCTTGCCCAGGCTGGTCTCAAACTCCTACATTCTTCTGCCTCATTCTCTCATGTAGTTGGGATTACATACGTGTGGCCCTTGGCTTTATTTAATGATTTTCATGGATGGATTAAAGAATATTACAGAATTGATGTTAGAGATTACTTTTAGTTCACCAAGCAAATTAACAAAGGTTTTTCTATTATAATTGTTTAAATTAAAAGAAGTAAAGATTATTTGGAATAATCTAACAAAGAGCCTGAAGCAAAGATGACTGTCTCTCCACGGATCAGCATTGTGAAGCTGACTAAAATTTTTTAACGTCAGACAGTACTTTACTGCCTTTTTGATTAATGTAGAACATGAACCCTTTTAAGTGTTTGGGTTTTTTAGACTCAGTCTCCTTGTGTAGTTCAGGCTGGTCTTGAAAAACTCTCAGTGATCCACCTGCTTCATTCGCTTTAGTGCTGGGTTTACAGGTGTACACCACCATGCCAGGTTTAGCCTTTGTTTTAGCAGTTGAGGTGTTTAGGTTGGAAGATGTGGCTGTACAAGGGTGTGAACTCTGGTTCAGAGTTTATGCTGTAAGCATTTTTGTGTGGATACCAAATGCTTTCACTTTGATAATTGCTGATACCAACAAATTTACAGTGTTTTTTGGTAAGATTTTAGGCTTATCCCATTTTATGTTAGGTTACGTTACATTAGACAAGGTCTAGCTTTGTAGTTCAGACTGGCTCTGAGTTTATGTAGCCCAGGCTAGCCTTGAACTCACAGCAATCCTGAGTTTTTTGCCTCCTGAGTGCTGGGATTACTGGCATGAGTCACCACTCCTGGCAGAGAATTTTAATTTAGACTAAATATACTAAAATCGGTCCTTAGAAATCCCACTGGGTGGTTGCATGCATGACTGTCCCATCCTGCACTATGGAACAGTCATGCATGTACCACAGGTAGCTCAAGCTGGCAGGAATGTAGTATGTTCAATATAGAGCCTTGTGACAGCAAGCAAAACAAATTGAAGCCCTGTTGTGAATGTGTTGAGGAAACTCACGAGTTGAGAATTCCATTCAGCTTTCTGCTCGGCTTACAAAGCAGTTGCTGCTGCCACAAGGCTGAGTAATGGACAGACACTGGCAGCAAAGATGTAGTTTGGGATTCTGATGACATGGTGAAGGAGTAAAGTCACCAGCCTCCCAAGAAACAAAGCCATACTTCCAGCAAGTTGTATCACATGTTCATTTAGATCCCTCACAGGATAGATTCTCAAACCTAAAAGTGTATTTTTTTTTTTGCTTAAGCCTTTTTTCTCTCCAGGTTGTATTTTTCTTCTTTTTTCTTTTCTTGTTTTTGTGGTATTGGGGATTGAACTTGGGCCCTTGTGCTTCCAAGGTAGGCCTGGTACCACTTGAGCTAAATCCCCAGCCCTCAGGTTGTACTTGTAAATCAGTGGCAATGCTGTATTTCCAGTTATAAAGACCATAAGTATAGAAGTCACCATTGCTCTTTTAAACTCTTAGGTTTTTTGATATTTCTCTATTATTGATATTCCTAGTTTCAAAGCCCTTTCCATACACAAGTATTCCTTTGGTTTACTAAAACTTTTCTGGTGCTTGTATGGCTCAACTCATTCTCTAGGTTTTACCATGTCATCTCACAGAAGGCTTCCTAACTGCTAAAAGATTTTTCTTGTTACTTTTTCTCATAGAAGTTTTTTCATAGTATTTATTACTATGTATTTATGATTATCTGTTTAACATTTTTTTGTACCATTAAATTTGAAGCTTCATGTAAGGTGGTCTTTCTTTCTTTCTTTCTTTCTTTCTTTCTTTCTTTCTTTCTTTCTTTCTTTCTTTCTTTCTTTCTTTCTTTCTTTCCTTCCTTCCTTCCTTCCTTCCTTCCTTCTTTCCTCCTTTCTTTCTTTCTTTCTTTCTTTCTTTCTTTCTTTCTTTCTTTCTTTCTTTCTTTCTTTCTTTCTTTCTTTCTTTCTTTCTTTCGACAGGGTCTTGCTTTGTAGTTATGTAAGCCTCAAACTCAGCAATCCTCCTGCCTCTGCCTCCTGAGTGCTGGGATTACAGACTTAAACTACCATGTCCCACACAGTGGTATGCGGTACTGATTGCCAGTGGGTGTGACCTACCATGCCGGGTACTGTTGTATGTGGTTACCTGGATCAAACCAGGGACCTTGTGAACCAAGAACCTTGGGCATGCTAGGCAGGCGCTGGAACCACTGAGCTAAATCTCAGGCCCAGGGTGGTATTTCTTTTAGTTTTGTTTAAAATTTTTTATTTTTAACCACCAGCTAAATTTTCAGCCCTATTTTTTTTGTGTGCCAGGGTTTGAACTCAGGACTTTGTGCATGTGAGGCAGGCACAGCACCACTGAGCTCGATCCCTGGCCCTCATTTGTTTTGTTTTTTTATTTTTTAATTTTTATTATTATTATTTTTTAGACAAAGTTTCACTTTGTAGTTCAGGCTGGCCTTGAATTCATGGCAATCCTTTTGTCTCTGCCTCCCAAGTGCTGGGATTACAGGCGTGAGCCACCACGCCCAGCTCTCATTTGTTTTTGTATTTACATGTAGCCCAGTGTTTAAAACAAAACTGTGAAATAGGGAGTATATGAATGATTGAATGAAGAGGTTTCACAACTTATGTAGATCATAAGAATGTTCCTATATAATTTTACCAGGTTGATTATTGAATCATTTACTTGGAATTTTATCATCTTTTCTTAGCCCATGGTCTGTAAAGATGCATTCAGAATTCTCTCACTTGCAAATGGTAATCTTCCTTCATTCTGCATCTGGGAATCTGCTAGAAGGGGGTATTCTTTTTGGTTTGATCTGTATGTAGATTCTACTCCATGGCCAGATTTCTCAAGCTCTTGTCACCAGTATACCTATGTCTCATCTCATACAAAATTCATTCAAATTGACAGCCTTAGAGTCAAGTATTGTAGGGATGCCAAGATATGTATTATATTGTACCTGACATTTCCACAAAATGTTTACTGAGTCTTCACTATGCTAGGTACTTATTGTATTCCAGGTTCTCTTGTAAGGATTTTGTCTCTTGATAACATGGAAAACAATCATTTCCCTCACAAAACATTCTTTCTGGCTAGGAGTGAAAGATTATGCCCTACACATAATGTAGGGCAGGGGATTTAGCTCAGTGGTTCCAGTGCCTGCCTTGCAAGTGCAAGGTCCCAAGTTTGATCCCAAGTACCAAAAAAAACCCCTAAAAAATACATACTGTATTAGAAAATGTTAGGTGATGTAGAACAAAAGAATTAGAGACGAGAACTTTGGGAGTGTCTAGAGGCTACAATTTTAGGGTGAATGATTAGAAGTAGCTTTACTGAGAAAGTGGTACTTTCAGCAAAGATTTAACACATTTACAATGGGGCTGTAGTTTGTATGTCTTGCTACTAAAGGGTGGTTCTGATTAGAATATGTTATATTCCCACTGGTTGAACCTCTGGTGGTATATGCATGACTGTCCCTTCGGGTGGTATGGGACAGTCCTATCAGATGGTACAGGCTACCCAGTGTTGCAGTCATGCACATACTATGGTGGTTCAAGCCGGTGGGAACACATTAAACAAATTCAGAGTTTCCGTGTAGATACAGTGGTTATTATGGTTCATGAGTTTAGTTCTTTCCATGCTTTTGGATAGATGGCTGTGGTCCTACTTGTCATGTGATACACAGTTTGGAAAAAACAAAATTTTGCCAGGTGCTTCTGCTTGTAGACCAAATTATTTGCAAACAAAAGAGTTCATGTGAAGGTACCACTGTATTTGAAAGAACAACATTTTTTTTTGCATTGTGGTATGCAGTGTTGATTGTTGGTGGGCATGTCTCCACGCCCAGCATTATATGTGGTTACTGGGGATCGAACTCAGGACCTTGCGCTTACGAGGCAGGTGCCGGAACCACTGAACCAACCCTCCAGCCCAACATTTTTTTTTTTTGAGACAGAGTCTTGATTTGTAGTTCAGGCTGGCCCTGAGCTCAGTATGTAGCCCAAGCAAGCCTCGAACTCAGCAGTACTCCTGCTTTTGCCTCCTGAGTCCTGGGATTACAGGCATGAGCCACCAGGCCTGGCACTGTGGTGTGTGGTACTGATTGCTGGTGGGCATGAGTAAGCATGCCCAATACTGTTGTATGTGGTACTGGGATCAAACCAGGGACCTTGGTGCCAGAACCACTGAGCTAAATCCCAGACCCTAAAAACATTTAAATTTTTTTAAAAATTGACAAAGACTAATCATTTTTGAGGAAGTATTTGGCTCTGCTAATTTTAGAAATTTTTTCAGTGATTTAAGTTGTTCTCTGCTCACCAGTAAGTGGGGAAAGATAATGAGAGTCTAGACATGGGTTTAAACTTGAAGAACCTTTTGATAGCTACAACTTCTAAAATCTTTTTTTGGTGTAACATGTATATATATATATATTTTTTTTTTTTTTTTGGAGACAGGGTCTCGCTTTGTAGTTCAGGCTGGCCCTGAGCTCACTATGGTGCCCAGGCAAGCCGCCGCAAACTCAGCAATCCTCCTGTCTCTGCCTCCTGAGTGCTGGGATGACAGGCATGAGCCACCATGTCCGGCATTGTGGTATGAGGTGTTGATTGTTGGTGGGCGTGTCTCCACACCCAGCATTATATGTGGTTACCGGGGATCGAACTCAGGACCTTGCGCTTGTGAGGCAGGCACCAGAACCACTGAGCTAACCCTCCGGCCCTGGTGTAACATGTATATTAAGTGAACAGTTTGGTGAAGTTTTACATATAGATACACTCTTGTGTCAGTTATCCAGATTGAGCTATGGAACATTTCCAGTCCTCTAGGTGACTCTTGTACCTATTCATTTGCAGTCAGTACTATAGGTCTCTCCTTATAATTTTTTAATAGCATACATTACTTTTAGATATGCACAACCTTTACATTTAGCCTGTGTAAGGGCTGGGGATCTAGCTGAAGTGGTACTGCACCTGCCTTGGGAGCACAAGGACCCAAGTTTGACCGCTTTTACCACACACACAAAAAATAATATTATTATATAATATTATATATAATATTATGTTTATTATATATAATATATTATAATAATATATATAATAACATAATATAATAAAAGACAAGTCTTAAATATATAATATAATAAAAGACAGGTCCTAAATTACAAATTTAGCAAATGAACTTGCCTCTGTAGCTTGAAGGAAGTTTGGAGATTTAGTGCTGTGGTATTGAAGTGTTGAACACACCAAAAAGGTGTACATAAAGAATATTGCACTTTTATTTTCTAAAATCATATGTACAAAAGCCAGAACTGAAATTGTACATTTCTTTCCATGACTTACTGTTGTAACACTATTGGAATTCTAATTTGGATGTCTTGTAGAAAAATGTGTGGTATCATCTAAATTGTAGTTGTTTTTCATTGCTCTTTTTTTTTTGAGACAAGGGCTTGCTTTGTTGTTCAGGTTGGCCCTGAGCTCACTATGTAGCCCATGCAAGTCTTGAACTCAGCAACCCTCCTGACTCTGCCTCCCGAGTGCTAGATTACAGGTGTGAGCCACAACACCCAGCATCATGTTATGTGGTACTGATTGCTGGTGGTCGTGAGTCACCATGACTGGTTTTGTTGTATGTGGTTACTGGGGATCGAACTCAAGACCTTGCACTTGCAAGGCAGCCACTGGAATCACTGAGCTAAATCTCTGGCTCTTTTTTAAGTTTTTTGAGACAGAGTCTAGCTTTGTAGTTCAGGCTGGCCCTTAACTCATTATGTAGCCCAGGCTAACCTCAAACTCCTGGCAGTCCTCCTGCCTCTGCCTCCCAAGTGCTGGGATTATAAGCGTGATCCACCACACCTGGTTTTCATTGCTCTTTATGTGGATAGTGTATTTAGTCATACTTCTAATTTTATGAAAAAATTGATTTTCTTTTTTTGAGGTGTGAGTAGGAAAATTTTATTAGGGAGAGAAAGCTTCTGCCTTAAGAGAGACAGAAGAGGGAACCCAGAGAGTGGGTAACCCAAGGATTGCTTCTTCCAGGGGAATTTTATAGCCCAAAATCACAAGGTGGGTGGGTTCAAAAATAGGATCACCAATGAGGAATCAAGCCTTAGAGGGAGGGTCTTTCTTGTCCAGAGACTCCTCTAGGTGATTCAAGGTCTTGGCCCATTATTTGGGCATTTTACAATTACCGCATTCCAAGGAGGGGCTGGATCCAGACCTTGATCTTCCATCCTAGGAGGAGAATGAGGCCTGTAGTGTAATTTCTCATTGATGGTGTTGACCTTCAGAAGGATCCTCTGTTTTGCAAGTCTTTCAAGGCCCAGCCCTATCTACCTGCCTACATGTGTCTAGCTGGCTTTTCTACCTATAATATTGCCCTCTCTGAAGAGGTACCCAAACTGCCATGAGGGGCAGCGGGCAAAGACTGATCTAACTTCCTCTGGCTGGAGAGGGGTATAGTTGTAATGGCAGTCAGGGTTACTCTGCAGAGGATCTATCTAAAGCCCCTTGATAGAGTCCGTGCGCCTGAGTCTCCATCCATTTATCTCGGTGGAAGACCTCCAATATGCAGGAGAGGAAGGCCTAGCTCCCCAGCTGAAATGCGAGTTCATGTTCTCTAAAAATCAAAGAATGAATTTTAGGAACGATGGAGGTTTGAGTAGGAAAATTTTTATTGAGAGAGGAAGCTTCTTCCTTAAGAGAGACAGAAGTGGGAACCCAGAAAGTGGGTAACCCCTGTTTGATTGTTTCCCCCCTGTGGTGCTCTAACCCAGAATGTTGAAAATTTTAGGAGACCTTTCTATCATGGAGCTACATTCCTAGCTCTAGAAAGAGTAGTTTTCAAATTTGGTAGAAAGTAGTATTTGTGAATTGCACTTTATTTGAAGTTCCAGTTTTCTAGTGAAAATCATTTACAATGAGCAAATCCTGGCTTTAAACTTTAATAATCCTTTAAATGTTCTATAGGTGATGATGAACAGTCTACACAGATGGCCGCAAGTTGGGAAGATGAGAAAGTGACCGAAGCATCTTCGAACAGTTTTGTTGCTATTAAAATTGATACCAAAAGGTTTGGTTGTTTTACTATTTCATACTTTTTTGTTCTATAATTTATGGTCTTTGGCTGTGAATTGTGATGATATTCTTAGATTATATGTATGTTGATGTTATATTTGTAGATATCTAAAACATACCAAGAACTGTATTTTACTGAAAAAATTTCAAGTTTTTATAGATTAGCAAGCATCCATGTGGCATGTGCCAGCAATGCAAAAGAACTGTGGTCTCCAGTTTCTAAGAATTTGGAGATGACTAAGAACATGGAATTATGTTGAATACCTGTGAATGTCATTGATATCTCTTCTCTCTTTTGGATTTCTTTTTCTTTTCTTTTCGTTTTGAGTGGAGATAGTGTTTTCGTTTTTGTTTTTGATTTTTTGAGACCAGGTCTCCCAGTGTTATTCAGGCTGGTTTTGAAGTCACTAACTCAGGCTGTCTTGAATTTGTGGCAGTTTTCCTACATGTAATCCCAGTGCTGGGATTACAAACTTGTACCACCATATCCAGCTCCCCATCCATTGTTTTTTTTTTTTTTTTGAGACAGGGTCTCGCTTTGTAGTTCAAGCTGGCTCTGAGCTCACTATGTAGCCCAGGCAAGCCTTGAACTCAGCAATCCTCCTGTCTCTGCCTCCCGAGTGCTGGGATTACAGGTGTGAGCCACCAAGCCCGGCACTGTGGTATGTGGTATTGATGGCTGGTGGGCGTGAGTCTCCATGCCCAGCATTGTATAAG
>PVIC010046603.1:0-14175 GCA_004025085.1 Thryonomys swinderianus
GAGAGGCCACGCCAAGTCCCGGGCCACGCAGCTCTCAGAAGAGGGGAGAAGTAAGGACCATGTTCTAGTCCACGCCGCACACAGCCTCCAGGAGCTTCCGGAGCTGGTTCCCAGCCCACAGGCTGCCCCAGGCATCTTTGTCACTCCCAGCTCGTCTGGCAGCACTTGGGTCACCAGAACCAACTGTTGGAAACAACTGGGCCCAAACCTTGACATTCGAAAACGGGGCCCACGTCGAGAGCAAGGCACTAGCAAGAGCCCCAGACACTTCCGGCACAGCTTTTCCTCCTCCCGGCTCTGAAGCAATAGCCGTGGGCACAGAACGTGCCTCAGAATTTTTCTGTCAGGGACCCACTCTCCCCGAAAGAGAGGCTGCTGCTCCTTCATGGAATACGACACATTATTGTCTTGCTTGGCTTTTACTGTGCTACAACCTTCCAGAAACTCTTCCATCATCTGCAACTATTTTTCTCAAGACAAATCAAAGCATATTAAACAGTGTTTCACCCACTGAGAGGATGACAGTGATTTTAAAAATCCTCCCCTAAATTAGTCTAAGTTACCAAATGGAAATGAATACTGGCAGCCAATAAGAAATTACTCACCCATTCTTTCATTGTCCCAGAGCCTAAAGGTTATAACATGGGGATGGGCTTTTTAAAGAAAAATTTCACTGAGTGATTTTATTTTTGCACATTTAACCAAAACGTAGGCCCGTGTGATCACAGGGGACCCCTTGCCGCACCCTGAAAATTGTCTCTGAAAGCGAGAAGCCAGGAATGGGGCGTGGCTTGGGGGGCGAAGTGCTCGCCTCGCTTGCATGAGTCTCTTTTTATTTTAAATACTAATTTTAATGAGTTCTTTGTTGTTGTTGTTGGTGGTGGTGGTGGTGGTGGGTGGGTGGGTGGGTGGGTGTGTGTGTGTGTGTGTGCGTGTGTTGAGACAGGGTCTCGCTTTGTAGTTCAGGCTGGTCCTGAGCTCACTATTAGCCCAGGCAAGCCTGGAACTCAGCAATCTCCTGCCTCTGCCACTGGGTTCGATCCTCTGCACCAAAGAAAGAAACAAAAGTGAGAAAGTGGGAAGCCAGGAAGCTGAGGCTTCATTCACTGATGGCAAAACCACCTGTCGCAGGACGCAGATGCCTGAAAAGGAAAAGCCGGAAGACGCTTCGACACCACCTGTCCGCGGCTGCAGGTAGCTGTGCTCCGTGTCACGATCGGTGTGTCCACCACCTCGTCCGTGCAGCTGTCCTCTCCTGCGCAGCAGTCACAGGAGAACCGGGCGACGCCACAGCCGCCCCGTGGGAGGGCGGCGACCCTCCTCCGGTACCTGGAAGCACCACTTCAGGACCCCGACCGAGAGGCGAGACCCCACCCGCCCGGCTCCTCAGCCGGCAAGAGGAGAAAGCACGGCCGAGGGCCCAGCACGGCTCAGGGCCGCCCCTTCCCCAGCCCGCCCTCCGTCCCGGGGTGCGCCGCTCTCTTCCTGGGACCCCGGGAGCCCCACGTCCCTCCAGGCTGGGCTGCGTGCGGGCGCGGAGCTGCGGCTCGGGTGGCGGGAGCGGGCTTAGCCGCTGCTTCACACCGAGACAGACACGGGAGCGCGACAGACAAACCTGCCTCTCGGGACCCCGGAGACCCGTCTCCCGGGGCCAACGACTGCAGGCACGCACGCGTGCACTTTGGACCTGGATGGCAGGCGTGTGGCCGGCCCTGCGGAGCCAGCTCCTGCCTGCCCCGCGAGAGGCCTTGCCGGGGAGCACTGGCCAGCCGCGGGCGGGGAGCGGAGGGGCGACTCGCACAGGGATAGCGCCGGCCTGGCCCTGCCGCGGGGCCCAGATGCCTCGTCTGTACCGAGGACAAGCGAACCCCGCAGCTCGTGCTTCCCCGGCACGGCCCACAGACAGCGCCTAGCGTCGGGGTGCCCGGCGGGGCGGGGCGGGGCGCGCCCGTGAACTCGGTCAGGGGGCGGCCGCCAAGCCCGCCCCGCACTGCGCCCGCTGCCTTCGGGCCGAGAAAGCGAAGCCCTGCCTCGGGGCCTCGGAGCCTCGGGCACGCTGACCTCCTTATCCGTTTGTAAACAGTCTCGTCCCTTGCAAATCTCTGCTAATAAGCACAGCTTATCTTTATTTACCAGGTAGCGCCTTTCCCCGCTGAGATACAGCAGGCCCAGTGAAGGGAAGCAGAGAGAAAAGCCTTTTCCACAAAATGACAAGGAGACAGCACTTTTCTATCTAAAAATACACAGATGTCCTCCTCCTTGGTGTACGCGGACCTGTGATGGGTAGTTTGGGGACAGCTTTGGAGAACTTAAGAGAACTCTACGTGGCCGGTGACTGTCAGGGCACCTGGTAGTAACTTCTGCATTCTGTTCATCTTACACCCACCGAGCTGAACACCATGATGCAAAAGAACATTTCAAGGCGACTGGCCCGCCTCTCCCGGGGAGCAGGTTCCACTGCAATGTCCCAAGCACCTGGATTAAAGGAGCTTAATAAGCTTCTTACCCTTGGAATTTCCTTTTCTGAAACTCAGCTCACAGAGTTTGTGCCGTTTTAACGTTTAAAATGCTACCTTGCGCCGGGCGTGGTGGCTCACGCCTGTCATCCCAGCACTCGGGAGGCAGAGACAGGAGGATTGCTGAGTTCGAGGTTTGCCTGGACTACATAGTGAGCTCAGGGCCAGCCTGAACTACAAAGCGAGACCCTGTCTCAAAAAAACAAAACAAAACAATAAAATGCTACCTTGCTAGTTCGAGGGGCCCCATGAAGGATAAGAGCACTCGGTCGCAACTTCAGAATACCGCAGAATAGGTAGAAACCCCAGCCTCATAAATACATAATAAAAGGCACAGCAAGTTGGCCTCCTAATCTAGAAGTCCGGCCACTGACAGAATTACAAAGACTGGACAGGAGAGGATTCGGCCCTGTAAAAACCAGTGGATCCAGTGGAGACTCCAGTTTCTATCCCAGCCACAGGGGGCGCATTCCCACGTGGGTGTGGTTAGGGCAAAACCAATCCGCTCGGTCACAAAGGGGCGAATTTCCCAAGAGAAATCTTCCAGAAAAATAAGCGATGGCCCAGCTGGATCCCCTGCCGAGGGCCACTAAATCCCGGGATTCGCTGAGCTGCAAGACACTCAGGGCAGAAAATATGTTTCACTCATTTTGAGATCTTCTTATTGGGTGTAGGACTGGTGGTTGGTGACAAGGACAATGGGGGTGCAGCTGTATTTTTCTGGGTGTTGTAGAGTGTGCCCGGGACCTTGTGAAATCCTCCGCACACTGAACTCATTTATCCCTCACAGTGCGGAGGCAGGCGCCATCAGCAGCCTTCTGCGGCAGAAACTCACTAGCAGCTCAGCCGCCACACAGAGTCACGTCTTTGGTGAGTGACAGATGGGATTCAAACCCGGGTTGCTCTGACTCAGTTGCTACTAAGTGAACTGGATTTGGTGGGAGGATGCTTCGCTCCCTCCGCTTGATTCCCATCTGACCCACAAACCATCTGGTTGCTTCTGATCACAGTACTGTGGTTATTATCAGCATCCTAATGGTTTTACTCTTCCGAGGTCCCTTGAAGGTAAGACAGTATATTTTCTGTGCTTTATAGTAATCCTTTCCCCCTTACAAGGGTCCTGAAAGGATTGCGTTACTGTCCACATTTTTCAGAGGAAGAAACCCATCGACAGGAGCTGGCTAGTGAGAGATTCGAACACCTTGTCCGCCTTCCGCTGCTCCACCATGCTCTGTGAAGAACTCATTATCCAGCACTCGAAACTCTGCCTTATGCAGGACTTTGGGTATGATTATCTCGCTCCCTTTAACTCGCTAGCTCTCTGTCCTTACTGGCCTCATGAAAATCAGAGAATGCTTATAGGTGAGGGATGGGGAGGAGGGATTTTACACCCTTGATCTGGTCTGGTTTTCTTCTCTTCTCAATTGCTTGGACAGACTACAGAAAAACAGCAGCAGGAGTCGGGGGCAGGGGCCAGTCTGTTTATGCGAGGGGGCTGGGTGCAGAAGGAAGCCCCCGCCCCGTCTCTGGCACACACCGTCTGCACCCCAGCTCGGGTTCCAGCACACTGTTAACATCTCCCGTGTCTGCTGACGGGACCAGTAGGTCCCGCAGAGTTTCCGCAACTGTGGTGTCCTGGGGGAGATGGGCCAGTTTCCCAGCAGCCTCAGCTCCCGAAGGGAGAGCGGGGGCCCACAGGGTCCTGACACTGCCCTGGGCCAGCCCCGGTCCCACCAGAACACGCAGCCCCTCCTACACGAGTTTGCTCCCACCTGAGATACGGGGTCCGCCGCAGGGAAAGGCGGGCTCTTGGAAGGGAAAAGCGAACCGTTTGTACTCTCAGCTGCGGGCCTTCTCCTCTGGGTCAGGGCCAGCTGGCGGAGGACGGGGGAAGGTGACCTTTCCTTGAAATGTGGTCACCTTGACGGAAAGAATACAAGCGTGAGCTTAAAGACAAGAAAGCTGGAGAGAAGGTCAGATCCCTGAGCAATCAATTTCATACCTGAAATCACCCAAGAGTCAGAGCTTAAAAATATTTTAGTTATATTCTCCTCTTTTTGAATTTTCCAAACTCCAATCTCACTTATCCTCATGCGCAACTGGCTTTCCACCTGACTGTAAGGGTCACGTCACCCCTGAGCCTGGCAGACTGGCTGGGATGCTCAGTAAGCTAAACGGGTATTGAATGTGAACAGGAGAGACTCGCCTGTCTGTGATCTGCAGGGAGGAAGTCTAAAAAGTAATGGGGGAAAAGTAGAATAGAGACGGCAACCTGAGCCCTGGCTCTCAGCAGAATTGAGATCTCTGCAAGCTGGTCTGGTGGGATGCTGTTACCACTCAAGAATTACTGATGTGGGCCAGAGATTTAGCTCAGTGGTTCTAGCGCCTGCCTAGCAAGCCCAAGGTCCCTGGTTCGATCCCTGGTAACCACATACAAGTATACTAGGCATGATGACTCACACCCACTGACAATCAGTGTCACATACCAGAGTGCCGGGCGTGGTGGCTCACGCCTGTCATCCCAACACAGGAGGCAGAGACAGGATTGCTGAGTTCGAAGCTTGCCTGGGCTACATAGTAAGCTCAGGGCCAGCCTGACCTACAAAGCAGGACCCTGTCTCAAAAATAATGATAATAATCATAATAATCCCCGATGAGCTGGAGTGTCTATTTTGTCCTCTAGACCTAAGCACTCGTCATTTCAGCACACATCGGACGGACAGTCAGGACACATGACGGGACAGCAGGTGTGAGCGACTTGGCGTCAGGCTGAGGACGGGGCCCCGTGGGCACTGGGGGCACAAGCGTCAGACTGGGCCTTCTCCTACGGCGGGAGGGGCCTTCCGCGTCACACACGGCCAGGGCGCTTCTTTGTGCATCTGCCTGGCTTGAGCCTGGCCACAGTCCACCGCTCCGTCCCACTGGAGGCAAGTCTCCCGGTTCCTCGTCCACGGAATGGGCACAGTTCATGTCCGTGGCAGCCACCTCGGGGCTCCTGGGGGAGTCGGGGAGGTTGTCATCCTTCCTTGCAGCATATTTAACGAGCCGTTGCTAAATGACACACTGTAGGCTGGTCCCAGTCCTTAGGGATCCAGGCAACGAACTAGCCACGGCTGGTGTCAAGGAGGAAACCAGCCTTGCAGGAGAGGCCCAAAGACCAGGGTGTGGGGACCCAGCTTTCCCGCTGAGAATTCACACAGAACTACCCTGGAAATGGTGCTGCCGGGCCCACAGCAGGATAAGTTAGAAACAGCTAATTTACAGGATGCTCTGTGTTCTGTCCCAATGGCTGGATAAAGGTCTACGTAGATTTCAAGCAAGTGGAGAGTCGACAGGAAAAAAAATGTTCAAGCAAGTTAATAGGTTAACGCTCGAGAGGGGCTTGTGGGGAGCACGACCCCACATACTTCTCATTCACGAACTCACATCCCCTCAGTCAAAACCAGAAGAGGCAAGATCTAGCGTCATCCCAGGTTCCAAATGAAGAAACTGAGGCACCAAGAGGTTTCATTTCTTGCCCCTCGTTACACACACAGCGAGTTTACCGTGGTCTCAGGCCGGAGTTCAAACACCGCCCCTCAAAGGAAGAGCGAGAAAGTGGTTTGTCAGGGAGCTCAGTCTCCTCAGAGCTGCGACGGTGAAGGAAATAAGCTCTGGAAGCTGCTGAATTGCACGCCTTGTCTGGGAAATTCTATTTCAGACGGAGAAAGTAGAGGAGTTATAAAATCTTCCTCCCGCCCTGAAAGCCCTCCGGAGTATTCCCCCGGCGGCCGGTAGATGGCAGAAGAGGACCAGCAACGGCCCGGAAAGCGCAGGGAGGCACCCCGCCCCCCGCGGTCCCGTCCGGAGGGACAGAACGCACTCTGCCCGCAATGGTGTTTGTTCAGAGAAGGAATTCCTCCCTCACAGGCAGCTTCTGGGCAGAATCTGTCATCTTTGCTTGAAGTTCTTCAGTCACCAGGTCCTCACAAGGCAAGGGGGCCACTTGGCAGCGTCCTGGGCCGCCACCTCCCTAGGACTGTCCCCTTCTCCGGCCACCACCGACCGGCCCGTCCGGGCTCCTCGCCAGCCCAGCGTCCTGCTGCTGCTGCAGGTCGGACGGCTGGGAGGGTCGATCTGGAGAGGTCTGGAAAGAAGGGCTGCTCCCTGCTCAGACCAAGGCCAGTAGCCCATCCCTGCGATGGCGCAGCGCTGAGCGGCCTGCTCGGCGCAGAGCCCCCGGTAGCTTAGCGCTGGGCCACTTGAGCCAGGAAAGGAGTGTCGGCTCTGCGTTCGTCCCCGAGGAGCGCTGCAGTGAAGATAAGAGAAACCAGAGACCCTGGGAACTAGCAGGGACGGACAGGAAAACCAGCTATAATCCAGGGTCGTCTGGAAAGATGAAAGACCAACCCAGAAGCCCTGAGGAAAACCTGTGGTTACATAAGCTTCTTAATCTTCTGAACTATGAAGAAGCACTTTAATAATCAAGAGAAGAAAATTTAAAACTGCTGACGGATAAAGGACTCATATTCTTAACTATAAATAATATTCTAAAAATTCAAAACGTAAGTCCAAAAAGATTTTATGCCCACCAACCCTACAAATCAATCGTATTAACAGGGAAAGGTCATCAGCAGGGAGCTATAAAGGAGTCGAGGACCCACACATGCTGGACAGTGCTCGATTTCACTCGCAATAAACAAACGGGAACTGGGGACTCCAGTCTTCTCCTGCGGTGCCGGGGAGTTAAGGTGGCGAAACGTCTTCAGGAACAATTTGGCAACCTTTGGGAGCAGACTCACTCCTCCTTGACCCAAGATTCCCTCTTCCCGCCTTCACCCCCACCCCGGGCCTCTCCCAGGCCCCTCCGGGGACAACTCTTCTCTCCCCTATAAACCGAGGTGGTCCAGGCCTCCAGGTCTCCCACCCGCCCTCTGCCCCCAGCTGCTCTCCACACCTCCCCTCAACAAGCTCAGTCCACAGCGAGACCCTTCTTCCCCTCCCCATCTCCTTGAGCCTATCCCCCCCCCCAGCGTCAAGAAAATGCCGTGTTTGTGCCAATGGAGCACAGCGCCGCCATGAGGAAGGAGCGCGGGCTGCACCTCGAGGCCGTCGGGCCCAGTGAGGTCCTCAGGCGCACAAGCTTCAGCATTGCGTGGTGTTTCTCATATGAGCAGCCCAAAGTATAAAGAAAGGTAAACTAAAAGGCAGGGAAGGGAAGCAGAGAGAGAGATTTTTCTCAAACAGGAACGGGATCGATAAGCGGAAGGAGAGAGAGAGGAGGAGGCGAAGGAGATGAAAAAGGAGGGGTTTTTTGTTGTTGCTTTTTGTTGTTTTTTTTTTTTTTTTTTGAAGCAGGGTCTCGCTTTGTAGTTCAGGCTGGCTCTGAGCTCACTATGTAGCCCAGGCAAGCCTCGAACTCAGCAATCCAAGGAGATGAAAAAGGAATTCAGATGTGTTCCCTCCAGATCCCAGGGCTGCACAAGGATATAAACATGACCACTGCAAACCTGTACCAATAAAATAACTAAACATTGCAATTCCAAAGTATTTCATGTCCCCCTTAACACTCAGCTAAGTTCCCATACGCTGGAGTCTTCCCTGATACTCCTTTCTATTATTTTTTAAAGAGGAGATATTTAGGCTGGGGGTTTAGCTCAAGTGGTACCGCACCAACCTTGGATGCACAAGGGCCCAAGTTCAATCCCCAGTACCGCAAAAAAAAAAAAAAAAAAAAAGAGAGATTTAAATGCTGTTCTCTGTAACTATAAACCTTTCAAACTTAAATACTGAGTTGAAAGATAAACTACTCCCAAAAAGCTTTCCAAAGGATTTTCACTTTAATTCCGCAGTTCCTGTACTTGACCTTCATCCCTCTGGATTTTCCCCACAGGTTTGCATATCCTTTCCAGCCCGGCCTCCGCCGGCTCGCTCATGCATCAGGATGGTGCAGGGCTGGGCGGGTCAGGCAGGAAGAAGGGCCACCGATTCGGCAGGAAACTGGAGGCAGGCGTCTCTCGCCTCCTTCCTCGACCTCCACTCCCCGGCATAGTTGTGGGAAGAGGTAATGGAGGAACAATTCGAGGGAAGGTTGTGCTCATCTTGATAGATGGCCATTGCGAAATGTGACTCACTGAACCCTCAAATGGAGCAAGAGAACTTCCGGCGGAGACAGTCACTCAAGGCTCCGAATCACATGCCTGTGTGAGATGTGACAAGCGTGGTCATAAATTTAAGTATCAAGACTTAAACTTCAAAGGCTGTTTCTCTCAATTCTGTTGTACGTACCAGCAATTACTCAGCACCACTTGTACCCAGGGCTATTGCTACCGTGATAGAAAGATGAATTCAACTTTTTTGCCCTGTAGGAACTAAGCAAGCCTTAGTCACTCTTTCAAGAAATAGTCTCTGTCAGAAGCGATCAAAGACACGATTTAGAAAAATTGAAAATCCACTCGTGAAGGGCCTGAGGTTTCCGGAAAGCCTACAACACTCAGAAAGCAAATCAACACAAAATCGTGCGCGCTGTTGTGGGAACCTTTGGAATCCGTGTGACAGATGGTAAGAGAGGCGCGTGCAGGGCACAAGCTCCCAGAGCGGAGGAAAAAGAAAGAGGTGTTTGGAGCCAGAGGCTGAGGGCGAGCAATGCAGCCTGCGCTGTAAGAGCAGGAGGGGAAAACACCAGCGTTTCAGAGGGTGGGGGGGCTGAAGAGCTCACGCTGACAGGTGAGCCAGGCACAGATTTGGGCACAAGAAGACAGCGGCAGGAGCCCACCAGAGGGCCCCTTGGGCCCTGTTGAAAGGGGAAAGAGCTTCTCGGCTCTTTGCAGACTGAATCATCCTGTTACTGCTACTCTCTCGGCTTCCAAGGAAGCCAACATCTGGACTTTTTAAAAAAATTTGTATCTTTATTGGTACATCTGGACTTTTTAATGCTACTCTCCAGATGTTTAAAATGATAACTTTAATTTTTAAAAATACTATGCAGGTCGATCAAAATTATTTCACGGACCAAATGGGATGATCAGTCATGAGTTTTCATCTTGCCTGGAAGTTCTGAGCTACAAAGTGAGGAAAGACCGGAAGGCAGCCGGCCCACGCTGTTGTCACCGGAAGCTGGGTCGGGCAGGTTCTGTTCAGGCTCTTGATGTTCTGAGCGAAGAATCTGATGAGACACGCAGAAAAGGTAGCAGGGAGGCACATTTACTGAAGGTAGAAAAGACATAAGCTCTGCGGAGTCAAAGCCAGCTGGTGACATAGGCCACAGCAGCCCCCGAGGCTAAGGAAAAGGCTCTTCTCGAAGCCCTCTCTGCTGCATTGCCATGAACCTCAGGTGTGCAGTCAGTGACCGAGACTCTATGTGGTGCTTTGCTCACCATCTAAATGACCTTGTGCCTGTCCTTGAATGCACAACTTCCTCTCCCTCATGTGTCACTGGCAGCCACACTGCCCGCTACCTCCTTGTCATCCAGTGAAGACCAAGTGGGGGAGAATTCAGTGGTAACCAAGATGGCGTCACTCCTGCTCCCCCACCCCACCCTGAGGGCGTGATTTTGCTTTGACTAAGGGAATAAGAACAGAAGAGGGAGGGCCGGAGGGTTAGCTCAGTGGTTCTGGCACCTGCCTCGCAAGCGCAAGGTCCTGAGTTCGATCCCCAGGAATCACATACAGTGCTGGGCGTGGAGACTCACGCCCACCAGCCATCAATACCACATACCACAGTGCAGGACATGGTGGCTCGCGCCTGTGATCCCAGCACTCGGGAGGCAGAGACAGGAGGATTGCTGAGTTCGAGGCTTACCTGGGCTACATAGTGAGCTCAGAGCCAGCCTGAACTACAAAGCGAGACCCTGTCTCAAAAAAAAAAACAGAAGAGGGAAACACTTGAAAAGAAAATGGGAAATATGCCTCACTTTCTTAATTTTTTTCTTGTGACTTCGTTTGGTTTTGGTCTGTTTTGCTCTGTAGGACCTCAGCCCAAATCAACAGCCTCTCGTAAGTCTTACTTACCAGCATTTTTATGATGCTGGGCAAGCTGTATTCACTGAATATATTCTCTCATCTTTAAAAAGGCAAAATAACATAGTAAATTTATCATGAGTTTTCTGTGGAATGGTAAGCAGATTGTTCAGCTACGTTCTCAATAAATGAGAAATGAGGGCCGGAGGGTTAGCTCAGTGGTTCCGGCACCTGCCTCGCAAGCGCAAGGACCTGAGTTCGATCCCCGGTTACCACATATAATGCCGGGCGTGGTGGCTCACGCCTGTCATCCCAGCACTCGGGAGGCAGAGACAGGAGGATTGCTGAGTTCGAGCCTTGCCTGGGCTCCATAGTGAGCTCAGGGCCAGCCTGAACTACAACGCGAGACCCTGTCTCCAAAAAAAAAGCAAATAAATAAATAAATAAAATAAATGAGAAATGAATAGAGACATAGATAGAAAGATAAATAATAAATAGTTTTCTCAACTTTACAAACAGACCTCCTTCCCACTTCTAACTTACACTTCCAACCCTTTACTTTCGGAGTCACAAGTGATGGCGCGGAGACTGGCTGGGGTGCAAGAGCTTCCTCGGTCATAAATAAAAACCAAGTGAAGCTCACATTCTCCTCAGCGGAGCGCGGTTCCCACAGCCTGGCTCTCTGCGGGGCCACAGTGACAAGAGGGGACACAGAGTGCCCAGCATCACACTCCTAATTATAGGACACTTAATTCACTGGCCTAGTTTGGCCGGAACAGCCTCGGCACAGGACAAATCAAGCCGTGCATATTAGCACTGGGGTTGACAGCCAGCGAGCGCTTAGCAGCCACCTGGCCCATGCTAAGCACCAAGCATTAGGCAGAATCAACAGAAATTAAAGTGGGGGGCCTGCCCTTGGGGAGCTCCCGTCTGCACCTCACGCTGCTTCCTCATTCTTGTTTTGAAACTGATCTGTGTCCACGCCATTTGGATTTGCAAACTAGTTTTTCGGGTTTTTTTGGTTATGTGTGTTTTTCTGATTCTGGAAATGGAACCCAGGGCCCTTGCTTTGAGTTACATCTCCAGCCCTTTTTTTATTTTTTATTTTAAGACAGTCTTGCTAAGTTATTAAATTCCCCAAGCTGGGCTTGAACTTGTGATCTTTCTGTCTCAACTTCCCAGCATGCTGGGATTACAGAGGTGCACTCTCATATCTGGTTCTGATCCTGATTTGTTTGTTTGTTTGTTGAGACAGGGTCTCACTGTGCAGCTCAGGCTGGCCTTAAACTCACTATGGAGCCCAGACTAGCCTTGGAGTGATGGTGATTCTCCTGCCTCAGCTTCCTGAGTGCTATGATAACAGGCATGTCGAGACTCTGATTTTAATAACCTTAAATGTTAAGTTACTCAACCCTCTTTGTTTCATAGCTTAGGTACTTTAAGGCCCAGAGAGTTTGACTTGTTCCGCAAAAAATTATATTATTTAAAGGAAAATAAGATGTGAAGAATAGTTTCCAGATTCAGACCTAACAAAGTTTTTAAAATCCCATCAACTTCTGGATGCACCTGGCAAGGGCTGTGGGACCCCACAGAAAGGGAACCCTGACCCATTTATTCCTCGTCTTTTTCTTCCTTTTCTTGCCAACACAGACTCAAAAGAAAACCGATTAAAAGGGAAAAGGGGCCCCTCCGAGGGAAAAGGACAGAAGAGACAGTGTGTCCGCAGCCCAGCCCCAGGTGGGGGGTTGCCCAGAACCCCGGGGGTCCCCAGCATTGGCCTGGCAGCCACTGCTAAGACGTGGAGTCCCAGGGCTGTTCCACCTGGTGCCAGTCGGAGGCAGGAAAGGTGAGCACCCCGCACAAGGAAAATTCTTGGCCAAGAAATTAGAAAAAGATTGTCCACGGGGCCGGAGATTTAGCTCAGTGGTTCCTACGCCTGTCTCACAAGCTCAAGGTCCTGAGTTCGATCCCCGGTGACCACATACAATGCTGGGCATGGAGACTCACGCCCACCAGCCATCAATACCACATATCACAGTGCCGGGTGTGGTGGCTCACGCCTGTCATCCCAGCACTCGGGAGGCAGAGGCAGGAGGATTGTTGAGTTCAAGGCTTGCCTGGGCTACATAGTGAGCTCAGAGCCAGCCTGAATTACAAAGCGAGACCCTGTCTCACAAAAAAAAAAAAAAAAAAGATGGTACACGTTTCTTGATGAAATTCACCCAAAGCCTGTAAGAAGCTTTATTTAATGTAATCCAGATAGCCCTGCCAACATCCGTTCCCGGCCCTAAGACCATCACATACAGCCCCACACTCTAGTGTAATTAAACATGCCATGCAATTAATGGTCCCCTTAGTCGGGCTCCCATCTCTGCTCCCACACTAGCTGGTTCTGGCGTGAGGCACATCTGGGGCTGCTCCAGGCCAGTTTTCCTGCCTGGGAAGTCCGGACCCTGAGTCTTCCGGAGACATCGAGAGCTGCATGGCACCCGGAACTGAAGGGCCAGGCGTGACACTGCCGTTCGCACAGGATGTTCTTTTAAACAACGTAATGTTAACATAAACCAGCCAGCCGGTCCGCAAGCTTACAGTTATGTGGAACCAATTATTAAGTTATTACATACTTAAGGTTTTAACATAAGATTCTGTAAATCTAAATCATGTGGAGACAAAAAGAATGAGATGGGTAAAGACAGAGAGAGAGATAAGGGGAGAGACAGAGGTGTAGAGGTCCAGAGATACTGGTATATATATCACAGGGACCCCCACCTGCAGCGCTCACAGTAAGGCAACCACTTTCCTTCCACCCCATCAAATTCGGCACAAGCAGCAACACAATGTACTTTGATTTAAAAGCAACCTTTGCAGTAAATGAGAGTGAGCAGCCAGAAGAGAACAGTACTGAAGAGCCGTGACTCGGTTCCTCACCCTGGGAACTGCACCCTCCACCTTAAAGGCGATGACTGACTCCAGCCGGAAGTTCTCACCCTGAGCGGTGGGATGTAGTCATATGTATTTATGACTATAACGCATTGTAGTCATACGCTGCAGGTGTGGGCCCCTGCGAGCACTGGAGAGGCTACTTCTCCCGGCCGCCGTACGGCCTTCCTGCCGCGGCCTGCCGATAATGCGCTCGCTGAAGACTTGGCGGGGACACCTGGCTGGAGCATCCACAGCTGGAAAAGGCCTCTCCAGGGCTGTGGTCCCGAGGGAAAGGTTTGTCCCGAGGACCTTCTGTCCGCCTTGGTCTCTAGAGGTGTTGGGGCTTGTACTGAGGGTGCAGAAATGAGTTTATAATGAAAGGAGGCCACACAGACAAGCCACCAGGGAAACCGGTCCCGAGGGCTGACGGATGAGGAGAGCTGATGTCTTCCTTTAAAATATATATATATTATATTTATTTATGTATTTATTTATTTATATTTATATATATATTGGTCCAGAGATTTAGCTCAGTGGTTCCGGTGCCTGCCTCGCAAGCTCAAGGTCCTGAGTTTGATCCCAGCAACCACATACAATGCTGGGCATGGAGACTCACACCCACCAACAATCAGTACCACATACCACAATGCCGGGTGTGGTGGCTCACGCCTGTCATCCCAGCACTCGGGAGGCAGAGGCAGGAGGATTGCTGAGTTCAAGGCTTGCCTGGGCTATGTAGTGAGCTCAGGGCCAGCCTGAACTACAAATCGAGAACCTGTCTCAGAAAAACAAACACACA
>PVIC010046604.1:0-14174 GCA_004025085.1 Thryonomys swinderianus
AAAAAAAAAAAAAAAAAAAAGACTCGGAATTGTTGTCTTTTTCTTTTTCTAGAATATTCCTCAGAATATTTTGGAGTGTGGGTTTAGTGCTCATGAATTTCTTCAGGTTTTATCACGGAAGATCAATTTTGAAAGATAATTGAGTGGAATACATTAATCAGGATTGGAGTTGTTTTCTTCTAAGCTTTCAAATACCTCAGACCAAACTCTCCTGGGATTAATGATTTATGTTGAGAGGTTTTATGTATAGGTGGGTTTCCTTTATAGGTTACTTATTTCTTTTCTCTAACAGCTTTTAATATTCTGTTCTTATATTAAATTTCTGGAATCTTGATGAGTATATACCTTAGTATAGCTTATTCTGGTCATGGCTATTTGGAGATCTATCTGCCTCATTTATCTATATGTCAAATTATTCTAGTTTTCTCCTATTTCTCCTATGGACAGTTTTTTTAATGTCCTACATGCTATCTTTTGACTTTTCATTGATTCTAATCAGTCTTACACTAATCTTATTTGCATCATGTAGCAGATGTTGTGCTCATTTTTGTAATACCTTGTTTTTAAAAGTCTTTCATTTGATAATCAACAACCCAACCCCATTTTCCAGATCTGATATTCTTCCTTCACATTGGTTGATTATTCTGTATATATTGTTAATAGATATTTT
Organism: Thryonomys swinderianus; assembly: GCA_004025085.1. NCBI lineage: Eukaryota > Metazoa > Chordata > Mammalia > Rodentia > Thryonomyidae > Thryonomys > Thryonomys swinderianus. The sequence continues at coordinate 671 of PVIC010046604.1, forward strand.
AATCTCCTGAATGTCTGTTTGAATTTGTCTTATGAAATCAAATATCCTATGTTGGGCATTCATAGTTTCCATCACTGTGTTAAGCTCCTTTATTTTTCTTAAATCTGTACTCTTGATTCACTAACAATGTCCTTTGTTATGATCATCATATCTTTAGTTATCTGTATAATTACTCCTGACTTGTTTTTTCTAGATACTCATTCATCTACTTAGCTACTTTCACTGCCATCATGTCAGAAAAATTCAACTAGGTGGCTTGTGATTTCTTCCATTTCAGTTTCTTCTGGATTTATCTTGGGTGACCCAAGGTCTGGGTTTGCATCTTTCTTCTGTGATTTCTCATTTTCTATTTGTTTATGTCCGGTTGATCCTTATAAATTGCTTATGGTAGCCAAATTTAATAGCAGTATCAGACCTCTTTAGCAAATGATTTTTCAGAGATGTCTTCTAGGCATAGATGGCTTTTGGCTTTTGAATCAGTCTACCTCTTCAACTTCCTAGGGATGAGAGATTGCTCTATGTTTGGCCTACAACCCAGTTCCTTAGTACTGAACTATGGTACTGTTTATAATCTCTCAGATAATTTCTGTATCAGTATAAAAGAAGAATTGATTGCAATAATTATGTCATCCTAGCTCAACTAGTACATTCAGCAATAACAATAGCATCCACCCTAGTCTAGAAAATGACAGGCTGATAACTATTAATTTTTCACTGTTAGCTATAGATATGATTTATAATTATATAACAAAATCTAAAACAAATCCAAAAATTATATAGAGCAAATATCTACTCAATAAAACAGTTTTATAATTAGAGAAAAAAATTAAAATCTGAGGAAAACAATAGACAAATAAGACAGTTTAGAAACAAAGTTGAAAGACACAGGAAAACCACCTAAGCTTTGGAAAACTGGTGAATGAGACAGAAAGGAAAGGAAAGATAAAACAAAAACAAGAAGAAAATAAAACAATAAAACTAAAAGTAATGTTCATACCCATGAAAAAACAATCAAGAAAATAAAAACGATTTCAATATTAATATCTACTGAGTTTATCTTTTAAAGTATCAAAATTTTCAATACCTACTGTCTTTGGTATACAAAATCGAAAACAAAAATAGCAGAAATAATTTCTTAAATGAATTACAATGAAAATACAATAAAACTCTGTAATAGTCACACTTAAGCCAATCTTCACACATCACACCATCACATTCCAAACACTCGTACCACTTACACGGATAGTATATGTGTTTTACTTTCCTAGCCTTTTTATGACATATCTGACATATTCCTGGTCTTGCTGTTTTGCCAAGAGGTTCTTCTTATATTATATAATATGTAGTTAACAGGAATATAAAATGTCAATAAAATAAGGTATTAAATTCTTAATACATTTTGCATGTTTAGAAAAAAAACAATATTTTCGCATCACCTGTATATAAGAACAATGTTATATCCTTCTGAAATCTAATAATTATACTATATAATTCTCTATTTTAAAGTTGCAACATTTCATTTGGAATTTCTGCTTTGTTCCTGTGTACTATTCCTACACTGGTCAACTTGCACTCTGTAATCAAATGTAACATCAATTGGAAAGCAGTAAACCAACTGCCAAATGTCACATTGCAATTAGTTAGGGAGATGGGAGTAACAAGTTTGTTAAGAACATTTGATTTATTATTATATGAATAGGGACCTTGTGGTTAGGTTCCAGGATAAATTTCTAATGGAAAATACATCACCACATCCACAAATGCATAAATTTTTATGCCATATTTTTAAGGTTTTCTTGGTATATACTGCCTAAACTACAGTGACCATGAAACACTGCAACATGTTCATCAATAGTCATGTATTCAGATAGTATATAAATTTCTTGACATTTTGAAACAGAACTTTCAAACAATGACCAGATAGCAGCCAGATTATCAGGGTTTTTATTTTTTTCTTTCTGAGTGGGTGGTTTTGTCATCAAATTTCAGGTAATTTTGAAGGAAACCAAATCTCTTCAATGTCACTGCTATTCTACAAACTTTAAACCCACATCCAAAAGTCCTTTATATTTTTGCAATGACCATGAGAAAACCCTGTTAAATTCATCAGACCTATATAGCTTTCATTGCAGTTAGCAAAATGTCATAATAAGCACATCTTTAAGTATGCCTCTCAGTGCATACAAAACATTTTACTTGTATTTTATCATTTGTGTTTTTCACAACATTTTGTAGCATTTCATCTGTTACAATTCCTAACACCAGATAACAGTGCTGGCGTTCTGCCCAATAGGTTCACCCCTGCCAGGATCCTCACTATATTCTCAGACCTAGTTCTAATACTAGATCATTCTATTTGGTTGTGTGACCACCTTGTACCACTAAAACTATTCAAATAGGTACTAACATTGCTCTGTCTTCAGCATCTGAATAGAGATGTCTTCATTTCTTGTGTCTGTATCAGTTAACTCCTCCATTTCACTGACACAAGAAATTTGGCTCACAGGACTTCCACCAAAACTTGAAAAATCTGGTTTTTCACGTGTCATTGTACTGAATTGGGCTATTTCTACCAGAAAAATCAAAGGAAAACTTTCTAGGAAAATATGGTGGGTGTTTTTTTCCCTCCATGATGCTCCAGGATACACTTTATAACATGGAATATTTCATGTTTTCAAGTTGGTTATTGCTACTATAGAAAACTTAATTGTTCCTTTATCTAGTTGCCATGGTAATATACTCAATGTTTCATGGCTTGTCCCAATTGATTTTTTCTTTATCTTCACTCACATTATTACAAATGTGTAAGAAAAACTTGCTTAGTCACTTTTCTCATTTCTAAGACAAAATTCTTGACACCCATAAATTGAAGGTGGAAAGGTTTATTAAAGGGCACAGGTTATAATGGTTTCATTCTACCACTGGCTGGATCAGCCTGGGTAACATGGCCGAGGAGCACTGCAGAAAAGAAACATTCTGTGGTAAGGCAGGTGGGAGACAGAAAGTAGCAGGTGGCCGCAGCAGGAGCAAAACAAGCAAACTTCCCTTTCCCATTTATCCCTCATCCAGACTACAAGTCTTTTGGGTTCTACAACCCAAACCCAGTGTAGGTCTTACCCATTATCCATACCAAAAAACGATGCTATTTCCAATTAGTAGACTAATGTAGTACCAGACTTCCTTAATTCAAGTATCACAAGCCTATTCCAAAAGAGCTCCAATTATGAACACATGACACTTTGGAGTGACATAGAGATACAGCCATGACATTCTACCCCTGGTCCCCAAAAGATTCATGCATATTCCTTTACACAAAATGCATCAGGTCATCCCTAAGAATTGCCAAGTTTCTGACAGTTTCAACATTGCTGAAAAATCCAAGTCCAGAGTATCCTCTTTGAGCCAAACCCTTAGCCGCAAGCCTCTGTACAAATGTAAAGAAAGTCAAACACAGGCCAGAGATTTGGCTCAGTGGTTCCAGTGCCTGCCTCGCAAGCACAAGGTCCTGAGTCCAATCACATCCCGGTAACCACATACAATGCTGGGCATGGTGACTCACACCCACCAGCCATCAATACCACATACCACAGTGCCAGGCGTGGTGGCTTATGTCTGTAATCCCAGCACTTGGGAGGCAGAGACAGGAGGATTGCTGAGTTCGAAGCTTGCCTGGGCTACATAGTGAGCTGAGGGTCAGCCTGAACTACAAAATGAGACCCTGTCTCAAAAAAAAAAAAAAAGAAAGTCAAACACTCCCAATATACAAGCACAAGATAAACATTCCTTTTTAAATATGAAGAGAGAAAAGAGTGAGGCCAAAACAAGTCCAGAATCGAAGGGTGGCTCTGCCTGATCACACCACCAGTAGTTGTAGTCCCCATGGCTTCTCTCTTGGGCCAACTTTGATCACTCCTTCTATCTTTTCTAGATGACCCACCTTCTTGTCTTCTCTAATCTTCTATGGTCTCCAGTGTGCCTTTGGCTTCACACTGAAAATTTCACATGGTGCCCTCACAGAGTCACACTGCCTGGCCTCTCAGGCCTTCTATAATCCCACATCTCTTGCATTCTGTACGCACCTAAAACTAGCACTACGTGGATGATACCAGGGTCTGCTTCCAGTGGAGCCCTAGCCAGATTTTTCTCCTCTTGGCTGTAGGGATCAAGTGCCTGGGTTCCTGAACACAGTGAACCCAATCGCAAGGAAGAAATTTTTCAGGACCACTGTCTTTCTTTCTAGTGCTCTGGGGCTCTCTTCTCAAAGAGAATTCCTTCACCTTTGCAATTCTGAGGCTGCAAAGAGTGGAGCTGTGCTGGTTCATATGCTCCCCTCAAGCTATTCTTTCATTGCCCAATTCCCAACTACTTGGCTTTTTATTGCTGATCTTTCCAGCAACCAAGTTCCTTTTCTGTCTTTGCAATCCACACATTACTGGAGTTTTATTTCTGGCAAAATTCAAAATTCCTTAAATTATCTCACTGGGATACTTGCTCCTTATTCTCACAGTCACTAACAGTACCCATGCCACCACCTCAACATTACACAGCCTTGACATTTCTTCTGCAACATTAATTAGCCCATTGCTCTTAATCTCATTCTTTTGCAAAGTCTCTGGACATGAGCAAAGTACAGACAAATTTTCTGTCAAAGCATAATATACATGGTCTGGAGTCTAACAGCCAATCTTGTCCCTGTTCCCAACTGAAACCTCATGAGCCCAGTCTTTACTGGAGGCATTCCTCTCAGCATTCTGGTCTTCTGAACTCAGATCAGGATTTCCTGTCAAATTCAGTTTACAGCTCTCTAGGCATACTTATCTTTTGTCTTATAGGTTTAAGGACCAGAAGCCCAAACTGAGTCTCACTATGTTAAAATCATCGTGCAGAGCTACAGTCAATAGATTCTAAGGGAGCCATTTTCTTTACTTTTCAGCTTCTAGAGAAGGGCTCACATTCACTAGAACCTGCTCCATTTTCAACACAAATATTGACTGATGGAGTCTTCATTATATCACACCACCCTGCCTTCTTCACCCATTTTTACAATCACTTATGATACTATTTGGTTCACCTGGACACAGTAGACTATTCTCCTTATTTTATGTTCAGTGGATTAGAAACCTTAACTTCATTTGATACTTTCATGTCTTTTTGCCATGAACATAACAAGTTCCAGTGATTAGGATATACAGTAAATATACTTGAACAGCTTGATGTTTATCACAGGCATTAAAAATATTCACCTTAAAATTAATAAAGATATTTTTTCTTTACTGAAATAACTGCTACAAATTAAAAGTAATTTTCTCCTTAAAAGTTTGATAAAAGTCACTTTAAATCTACCCCTCAAATCCTAAAAACACTATTTTCTGTGTATGAGTTAGGATTCCCTAAAGAAACAGGACATCCAACGTCCATCAGCAAGCTGAAAACTATGTAGCTGCTTAATTCAAGAATCCAGAAGCCTCAGAATAAGAGGGACCAGGATAGAGTCTCAATCCAAAGCTGAAGCTCCATGGATAATTGTCATTGTAAATCCACAATGAAAAGCTAAAGAAATTGGTATCTGATGTGGTGATGATGCCATCAATAAATGCCACTTGTTCAAGCAGGGTGGAACACTCATGCACTGCCAAACTTCCTTTTGCTTTCACTTTTATTCCACCTGGGTCTGCAATCTATTAGTGTTACCAGTACTCAAAGAAAGTGTCATCCCTTTAGTTTTCTGACCCACAAATTGTCTCTTGCAAAACTTTCAGAAACATTCAAAAAATATGCTTTACTAATTCCCTAGAAATCTCTCAATACAATCATAATGACAATCAGAATACACCATCACAGTTTCAAAGTTCAACTTTTTAAATATTTATTTATATTTTTCAGGAATATATATTACAAGAATTTATTATGAAGATATATACATATAGATATATATATCTTTCTGTCTCTGCTTTATATTACTTGGCAAATGTTTTTCAATTCCATCCATTTTGTCACAAATGGCAGGTTTTTCTTTTCTATAGCTGAGTACTACTCCATTGTACATATGTGTGATAGACCTTTAGATTGCTTATCTTAGCTATTGTAAATACTAGTGCAATGAACACAGGAGTTCAGATACTTCTCAAGATTCTTATTTCAATGTCTTCAAATATATATTTGTAAATGGTATTGACTGATTATATGTTAGCACTATTTTAGTTTTTTGAGGAACCATAATACTGTTTTCTATGATACTTGAACCAGTTTACAATCTAAACAAATATAATGGTTCCTTTACCACATTGTCAATTATTGTTGTCCTTTAACTTTTTGATAATAGCCATCTTAATAATTATACAATGATAACTTATTGTCATTTTGGCTTGTCTTTCTCCCATCATTAGTGACTTTCAGCATATTTTCATTACTTATTGGCCATATTTAAGCCTTCTTTGAAAAAAATGTATGAGGTCATTTGCTCATTTTTAAGCAGGTTTTTTTGTTGCACCACTGTCTTGTATTCCTTACACAATTTTAGATATTAATACCCTATCAGTTGGCAAATATTTTCTCCCATCCCATATGTTGCCTTTTGATTTTCTTTTTGGTAAACATTTTTATGTGTAGTTCTTTTAAGAGATACTGATATCTGAGTTAGTAATTCCCTCCCCCTTGATTTGTAATGATTTCTAGGTTGAAATCTAAACATTTCACTAGAAGCATGAAGCCTCTCTTAACACACTAAGTGAAGTGTCAGTGTCAACTAAATTTTTTTTTTCATTAGAAATATCAGTGAGAATTACCAGCACAGAGGATTGCGGCCTGCAGGCCAGTCCCCACCCCACCCCGGACCACACTGAGAGGACTCAGATCACAGAGCCCGAGCACCATTGCCAGGTCGGAGGACCGCGGTGTGCCAGCCAGCCCCCACTCCACCCTGGAACTGCGTGGTGATAACATAGACCCGAGAAGAGCCCGAGCCATTTCCTGTGTCCCTCCACACTGGAGCCACGCTGAGAGAACAGGCAAGATAAAAAAAACAAGGGAATCTAGCTTCTGTTCTGCCATCTACACCTAGATCCCTCTATTTACCTCGTTTCCACACCCTCTCTCCTATCTTCCTGTCAGAACCAATACCCAGCAGTAAAAGACTCTTAGGCTGCCCTATCTCTTCTCCTGTACTACTATAAGAAGGTGTGCAAACTCTCCAGCAGTCTTACAGCATAGAGTTGTCACTGCTTTATATATGCCCTTTTCTCCTCTGTTACCCACTGGCATATATGAAACTCTCAAGTCTATGTGATCTTTATAAATCTGCTAAGCCGATTTCATTCTCCTTCTGTCTCCCTACCTCCCTGATTCCCCAGTGACCTTTTATTCCCAAAGGGTTCTGGGGGTACATTTATAATCTACATGTTGTATACACAATGCTGATCAATTCTAAATTTTGGCATATGGACATAGAGGTAACTCATGAGCTCAAAGATCCAGGAGAGTGAATTCATTGGGGCAAACAAGAAACTAAATAGAAAAAGGGAAAAGCAAGGAAGAAAAAAAAAAAACCAAGAACAGGGAAACATGGTAGCTCTGAATATGTCCATATCAGTCATAACCATTAATGTCAATGGACTCAATGAGCCAATGAAGGACACAGACTAGCAGATTGGATCAAGAAGCAAGATCCTACAATCTGCTGCATACAGGAAACACACCTAATTCAGAAAGGAACCTATAGACTGAAAATAAAGGGTTGGAAAACAATCCTCCACACCACAGGAAATGGCAAAAAAGCAGGAGTGGCTATCTTGTTTGCAGATAAAATAGATTTCAAACCCAAACTGATTAAAAGAGATAAAGAAGGTCACTATATTCTCATACAGGGAACTATCTGAGAGACAGAAATAACAATCATAAATATTTATGCACCAAACTCGAATGCACCCAACTACATAAAACCAATATTAGTGAACATGAAAAGCCAGATAACCATGGATACAATAGTAGTAGGGGACTTCAATACTCCACTATCACAAATTGACAGATCAACTGGACAAAGAATCAATAAGGAAATACTTGAGCTAAATCAAACTTTTGAGAAAATGGGCTTATTAGATGCTTACAGAATTTTCACCCTACAAAGCGAGAATATACCTTCTTCTCAGCTGCTCATGGATTATTCTCCAAAATAGATCACACTCTAGTCCATAGAACAGGCCTAAGTAAATGCAAAGGAACTGAAGTTATCCCCTGCATACTATCAGACCATAGTGCTTTGAAACTGGAGCTGAATAGCAAAAGAAATGCCAAGATCCTCACAAGCACATGGAAATTGAACAACACTCTATTGACCAACCACTGGGCCACAAAAGAAATTAAACAGTTTCTACAACTAAACGACAACCCCAGCACAATGTACAGGAATTTACGGGACACAATGAAAGCAGTTCTGTGAGGGAAATTCATATGGCTACACTCGGAAAACAGAGCAAACTGAAATAAACAATGTAATGATGAACCTCAGACAACTAGAAAAAGAGGAGCAAAACAAACCCAAAGCAAATACTAGAGAGGAAATTATAAGGATCAGAGCAGAAATTAATGCAATGGAGACAAAGAGAACACTACAAAAAATCAATGAATCAAAGAGCTGGTTCTTTGAAAGGGTAAATAAGATTGACAGACCCTTAGCCAACCTTATCAAACAAAGGAAGGAAAAGGCTCAAATCCATGCTATTATGAAATAAAATGGGGAAATCATCACAGATCCAGAGGAAGTACAAAGGATAATAAACACGTACTTTGCAAATTTGTACTCCAAAAAGATGGAAAATCTAGAAGAAATGGATAGATTCCTAGACACATATGAACTTCCAAAGCTGAACAAAGAGGACATAATAATGTTAAACAACCTGATATCAATCTGGGAATTTGGAAATGTAATAAAAAAAAAAACCTACCAACAAAGAAAAACCCTGATCCTGATGGCTTCACTGCTGAATTCTACAAAACATTTAAAGAAGAATTAATGCCAGTACTTCTCAATTTTTTAATGAAATTGAAAGGAAAGCAGTATTCCCCAAATCATTCCTTCAAGCAATCATCACCTTGATTCCAAAGGCAGGGAAAGATCCCACCAAAAAAGAAAACTACAGGCCAATCTCTCTAATGGACATTGATGCAAAAATCCTCAATAAAATACTGGCAAACAGAATACAGAGTTATCAAGAAAATCATACACCCCAATCAAGATGGATTTATCCCAGGGATGCAAGGCTGGTTCAACATATGTAAATCAATCAATGTAATATACTGTATTAACAGACTTAAGGGCAAAAACCATATGATCATCTCAATAGATGCAGAAAAAGCATTTGACAAAATCCAACACCCATTCATGATCAAAACCCTACAGAGAATTGGAATAGACTTTTTCTCAATCTGATACAAGCTATTTATGAGAAACCAAGAGCCAGCATCACACTTAATGGGCAAAAACTGAAACCTTTTACACTAAGATCAGGAATGAGACAAGGATGCCTGCTGTCACCACTCTTATTCTATATAGTACTGGAAACATCAGCCATAACAATCAGGCAAGACAATGATATAAAAGGAATAAAGATAGGAAAGGAAGAAGTTAAACTGTCATTATTTGCATGTGATTCTCTATCTAGAGGATCCTAAAAACTCAACCAAAAGACTACTAGACTTAATTACCAAACTTAGTAGGGTTGCTGGATACCAGGTCAGCACTCAAAAATCAATAGCCTTGGGCCAGAGATTGAGCTCAGTGGTTCCAGCACCTGCCTCTCAAGCACAAGGTCCTGAGTTCAATCCTGGTAACCACATACAATGTTGGGTGTAGTTACTCACACCCACCAGCAATCAATACCACATACTACAGTGCCGGGTGTGGTGGCTCATGCCTGTAATCCCAGCACTCGGAAGGCAGAGACAGGAGGATTGTTGAGTTTGAGGCTTGCCTGGGCTACACAGTGAGCTGAGGGCCAGCCTGAACTACAAGGTGAGACCCTGTCTCAAAAAAAAAAAAAAAAACAATAGCCTTTGTTTACACAAACAGACTCACTGAAAGTGAAATTGTGGAGTCAATGCCTTTCACAATAGCTCCCAGAAAAATGAAATATCTAGGAATCAAACAAAGGAAGTGAAAGACCTCTACTCTGAAAACTATAGGACTCTGAAAACAGATAGAAAAGGAGATCAGAAAGTGGAAAGACATCCCTTGTTCCTGGGTAGGGAGAACCAACATCGTCAAAATAGCTATACTTCCACAACTACTATACAAATTCAATGCTATTCCAGTTGAAATCCCAACACTATACTTCACAGAGCTAGAGAAAATAATACAAAAATTCATCTGGAACCACAAAAAACCTAGAATAGCAAAAACACTTCTAATAAACATGATATGGCAGGGGGTATTACAATCCCCAACTTAAAACTCTACTATAAAGCCACTGTGATAAAAACTGTATGGTACTGGCAACAGACCCAAGGACCAATGGAATCAATTAGAAGATCCAGACACAACCCCAGATACACTAAGTCACCTTATCTTTGACAAAGGAGTCAAACATCCCCAATGGAGGAAAGACAGCCTCTTTAACAAATGGTGCTGGAAAAACTGGGCTTTAACCTGCCAAAAACTAAAGCTAGACCTATCTCTTTCACCATGCACAAAACTAAACTCACAATGGATTCGAGACTTAAACATTAAAACAGAAACAATAAACCTGCTAGAAAATAGGTTAGGTGAAACTCTTGGAGACATTGGCTTAGGCAGAGACTTCATGCATAAAACCTATTCAACAAATTGCATACATGGAGGCATGTTAATACTTTTTGTTACCCCATATGAAAATATTTTCTTAGTTTAAAATACCCAGTAGGCATGCTATGAACATATTAAAAACAAGTTGTATCACATTTCCCTCAGATTTACAATACAGGAAAAAAAAATAACAAAATTGCTTTAAAACTTAAACTACGATCTTTATCTCTCCAGTAAACTGGCCTTGGAAAGAACACCCTAATTCACATGAAATTATTCATATTTCCCATGACTTGATGCAATAGCTTTTCTTTTCAGTATGATTCTCTACAGCTGTAATGAGTGAAGCCTCTAGACTTGACTGCTTTGTGGAAATAACAGTGAAGAAAACATTTTGTGCTTCAGTTCAATTTTTTTTTTTGCCAAGAGCATGAATAAAAATATTTAGTTTCTATTTTTTAAATATCTATATCCTTTAAAATTCCACATTATAAAAATGTTCAAATATTTCACATTTAACCAAGCCTTCAGAATACATCAGGAGAACTATTTCCTTTTAAATTTGATCATTTTTTCAGCTTTATAAAAAGAATAAATTAAAACTTCTCATGAACTGTCTCAAATTAAAATATATCAAAAGTCATAAAAGTATCCTCTTACATAAATTTGTAAGAGGATCTCAGATTATATAGTACAGAAAAAGGAGAAATTAAAATCAAAGAACAAAAATAATTTTTTTTTTTTTGAGACAGGGTCTCGCTTTGTAGTTCAGGCTGGCCCTCAGCTCACTATGTAACGCAGGCGAGCCTCAAACTCAGCAATCCTCCTGCCTCTGCCTCCTGAGTGCTGGGATTACAGGCATGAGCCACCACACCGGGCACTGTGGTATGTGGTATTGATTGCACTGGTGGGCGTGAGTCACCACACCTAGCATTGTATGCGGTTACCGGGATCGAACTCAGGGCCTTGCACTTGAGAAGCAGGTGCTGGAACCACTGAGCTAAATCTCCGGCCCCAAAAACTAATCTTCAACATCTCAGTCTTTTATAATATTCAGGCATCACATGCTGTACATCTTATTAATGTGCCTATAAGATTTTAATTCATTCACTTGATTAGTTATCAGTGCCACTAGCATAGAAGTTCTCTCCTACCTGAAAGAAGTTCTGTTGTCATATAGAGAAGGCAGTGCAATAGCTAATGATGTCTGTCTTTGTCAAGTTAAAGAATGGCACACTATCTAAGAAGAATGAAGACAAAAAAAGAAACAATTGAGGCTTTAACAAAATATGAAATCTAAAGTCTTATTTCAACATTTAGGGTTATTAATCTATGAATTCAACATTAAATTTAGTTCAAATTTAATACTGATTTCTTATAATTTTTTCCCACATCCAGAGTCCATTTAGAAACTCTTTAAAACACACACACACACGCACATGGGAGTAATCATGAGTAAAACTCCCATCTATCCTTTTATACTGACCTAATTCTTTCCAAGGGCACATCTGGGCCTGGAGTGGGTCCTTTTTATAGTTTTCTCAAAAGCATGTGACTAATACATTTCATGTGTTTACTTAAAGGCTTTTTGTGTGTGGATTGTGTATAGTGAAGATTTTGTGTGCTTCCAAGATCACATGTCTAAACTGTGACACTGTAAATTATTAATGTCTTACTCTGAAATAAAGTTCACTAAATCAGACTGAGCAGTTAAAGAAGAGAAAGAAATTAATAATCATAAATTACATTCTGCCATAGAAGGATACCACTGGCAGATCAACTCAAGTCAATATACAGCCTCCTCTCCCAGAACTGTCATCTTTTAAAATTTATGCACTTTAAGAGGACTTAGTCCAAACTCCCCACCTTATCTTTGGGAAAAGTGTAACAAAAGAAGATATAACACACCCAGGACTAGATAGCTTATTAATGACCAACCTAGAACAAGAACGCAGGACTCCTAATTGCTTTTGGGTCTTCTACTCTTAAACATACAACTAAAATTTTAAAATCAGAATTAAGAAAAGCTAACAGTTAATTATAATTGAGCTCTGTCTGGGTTCTGTATGAAAGTTCCCAACCCCTGCTTAAATATTAAGGAAACTCTTATAAATGTTGTACCCTCTTATTTTTCATTATCACATGCTTAGTTTAATTTGACTCTATTCAACAGCTTCACTTCTCCAAATTAGAAATATAAAATCCTGCTAAATACAAGGATGTCTCTGTCACCCCTCTTGTTCAATGTAGTGCTGGAAACATTAGCTACAGCAATTAGGCAAGACAAAGAAACAAAAGGAATAAAGATAGGGAAGGAAGAAGTTAAACTGTCATTATTCACCAATGATATGAGTCTCTATATAGAGGATTCTAAAAACTCAATCAAAAGGCTGCTACTCATCCTACTGAAAAGCTTCTGCACAGCCAAAAAAGTCACTGGCACTGCTAGAAGACAACCAACAACATGGGAAAAAATCTTTACTAGCTGTGTATCAGACAAAGGGCTATTATCGACAATATATAAAGAACTCACAGATCAGCCTCCCCAAGTTTAAAGACCCAATTCAAAAATGGGCAACTGAAATGAACAGACACTTCTCAGAGGCAGAAATCAAAGCAGCCAAGAAACATATGAAGAAATGCTCAACATCTCTGGTCATTCGAGAGATGCAAATGAAAACAACATTGAGATTCCACCTCACTCCACAAAGAATGGCCGCGATCACAAAG
>PVIC010046605.1:0-14185 GCA_004025085.1 Thryonomys swinderianus
TAAAATGGCACCTCTAATCATAATTTTTTGAGGAATCTCCACACTGATTACATCAGTCTACATTTCCACCAACAGTGGAGAAGGGTTCGTTTCTCCCTGCAACCCCACCAGCATTTGTTGTCAGCTGATTTCGTGGTAACAGCCATTCCTTCTGGAGTGAGACAGAATCTCAGTGTTGTTTTCATCTGCATCTATCGAATGACCAGTGATGTTGAACACTTTTTCATGTGTTTCTTAGCTGCTTTCACTTCTTCTGAAAAATGTTCATTTCAGATACGCACTTTAGAAGTGTGTCTTTAAATCTGAGGGAGTCTGATTTTTTTTAGTTCTCATATATTCTAGATACCTTTGCCTGAGGAACAGCTGGTAATTTTTTCCATCATTGTAGGATGTCTATTTGCTTTGATGGTATCCTATGCTGTACACAGTAACTCACAAGGTAATTAATTACTGTTTCTGAGAGAAAGAAACAGTAAAGAACAAGGGGGCTAAGGGATGGAACAATTCTTGCCGTATCTCAGCAGAATTAATAACCACAACTGACCTTATCACCCATAGTGACACTCATGGCAATGAATGGTGATAAAAATCAGTGATGTGTCCTCATCAACATTAGAATTTTTACATCAGGTTTTTAATTTGTTTTATAATGTTTCATGTACCTTGTGAAACAAGAACACAAACCCAAAATTCTGATACCCTTCTCTAATTCTCCAAACTGAAAATCCTTGCTCTTCACCAGCTTTGGCATTTTAAAGATTTATGCCCTGACAGAGATTTTGCAAATGAAAAGAGGGCCAAGAGATGGAGAATGGGGGGAAGAGGAATAGGGCAGGGATGAAAAAGAATGAAGATGTGATATACATGCACCAACTTACCATGGTGATGCAATCATGTACTATAAAAACTTAAATATTTCTTAAACACTTAAAAAATTAAATAGAAAAAGGTTTTTCTGGTCCATTTATATTATCCCATGAGATATTGGCAAACATTGTACAAGTACAGTTATCAATGTGATATGTATTGATGATATTGAATGGAAGTAGTTTGAGTTGGCAGTATTACAGAACACAAATGAGAGAAAGCATTTAGAATTGCACAGTCCAATAAAGTAGCCACAAGTGGCTATTATTTAAAATAAGGCTAATTTGCCAGGCCTGGTGGCTCATGCCTGTAATCCCAGCACTTGGGAGGCAGAAACAGGAGGACTGCTAAAGTTCGAGGCTTGCCAGGGCCAGCCTGAACAAAGGGAGACCCTATCTCAAAAAACTAAAAAATGTAAATTTAAATTTAAAAAAATAAGGCTAATTTGAAAATACTCTATGTATAAAATACTGGATTTTAAAGACAGTACAAAAGAAAAGAATATAAAATAACTCTGGTAGTATTTTATATTGACTACACAGGGAAATGGCCTACTATATATACTGGGTTAAACAAAGTATACTGTTAAAAAAAATGAAGCTATTATTTTAAATTAAAAAAGAACAGCTCATATTCCATTAAACAGGAGTGAATTACAGATATAAGAATGAAATCGGACAGATTAACTCTAAATGCAGGTGTATTTTCTGAAACCAGGGACATTCATGAAAAACATGGTAGACACAGTAACAAAATTCAGATAACTAGAAGATAACATATAGTAACCATTAGCATGAACTATGATTTGAAAGGTAAAATGGAAGAACCCCATTTATAACTGCCAATCAAATTTTAAGAAAACAAAACATTCAAGAAGTATATAAAACATTAATGATAAACTATAAGACATCCTTATAAAAGTAAACATGAAGAAATGAATTAGAGAACTTGACAGGAAAAAGATGTCAATAAACCTATGTTAATTCATCAATTAAACAAGCCCTATTTTAAAAAAATATCAATGTTATTTTACTGTCTATCCAAACAGAAAATCAAGTAGACTAGCAGTAAAAACAAAAAAAGAGAAAAAGAGATGGGTACCAGTTCTACCACATACTTCTAAAGGATAAATAAAAACAACTAAAAAGTGACACTGGGCTGGAGATTTACCTCAATGGCCCTGCACCTACTTCATAAGCACAAGGTTCCAAATTTAATCCTTAGAGTATGTGGGGTGGGGGAAGCACTGATAAATGAACATGAAATAAATATAAAACCCAGAAGTACATTTCACGTATGTATGGACATTTACTATATAATGATGGCATATCAAACCAGGGGGTGAAAAGAGAAACTTAATTCCTGGTGGCAGAATAACTGAGTACCTAGATATAATATTACAACCATAAAAAGGCAAATGAATCAATAAAGTGTAAAGCCATAAACATACTCTTGGGCTGGAGATTTAGCTCAGTGGTTCCTCCGCCTGCCTTAGAGAGAGCAAGGTCCCTGGTTCAATCCCAGTAACCACACACAATGGTATGATATTAGGCATGGTGACTCACACCCACCAGCAATCAGTACCACACCCACAGTGCCGGGCGCTTTGGCTCACGCCTGCAATCCCAGCACTCAAGAGGCAGAGGCAGGAGGATTGCTGAGTCTGAGGCTTGCCTGGGCTACATAGTGAGCTCAGGACCAGCCTGGACTACAAAGCAAGACCCTGTCTCAAAAAAAAAAAAACTCTTTAGAGGAAAAAAAAAAAAGTTCTTTAATAACCTGAAAGTAATAAAAAAAAAACTTTACTGACGAGGTCAGTACAAAAAAATATAGGGGGTAAAGACTGTTAAGAATAAAGTCAAAACTAATGTATCTGATTACTGTTATAATAAAGTAAATTTTTAAAACCCCAAGCACAGTTTAAAAAAATACAGCAAACTATATTTGCTGAATATTTATCCACCAAAATGGATGAAGATCATTCATATGCAATATAAGCTGCAACATAACAGTCCCCAATTGAAAAGAAAAAGAAAAAAATTGACAGAAAAATGAGAAAAGTTCACAAAAAAAGGAGGCAAAATGCTCTTAAAGTAATAGAAAGTTGATCAACCTTGCTCTTCATAAAGTTTATTTTTAAAACCAGATGTTCACCAAGACACTACTTGACAAAGTCTGACTATATCAATGGGAAAAATACTAACTTGTAAACCCTGGAGAGAAGAATTAGATAATACCGAGCTTAATCATGTTTAGCACTTCCCTTTGATTTAATGAACCCAGTTCTGGGAACCTGCACCAAAAATTCACTATCTGAAATTAAAAAATGATGGTTCCTCATTACTTTCAACAGCAAAATACTAGAACAAGGTAAATATCTATCAACTGGAAAGTGGTGCTGCTTGGTTTAGCAGCACATATACTAAAACTGAAAAATGTTAAATGATGGTATATCTACACAGTACAGTATCTGCAGCCCTAAGAAGGGAGGAGTGCCCTCTATCTACTGACTTGAAGTGAACTTCAGGATATCTGGTTCAAGGAAAAGAACAAGACACAGAAGCACACGTAAAACATGCTATATTTTATAAAAATAAAAAAGGAAGAGTATAGAATATACAAAAGCAAAAATAAGGGATGAACCAAATACCTAAAAACAACTGCCCATAGGAAGGGAATAAATCATAAGAGAGGCATGGAAGTCAGTTTATTCTCAAAGTACCTATCTTCTAGTTTGCAAGTTGGAATCACATGAATATATTACACAACTAAAATATACTGGAAAACTAAATAGGGTAAAATAACTTCTAAAAAGCTGGAAACGAACTTAAATGTGTATCAATCTGGTTGTGTAAACTGTAACAATATTCACTTTGACTAAATATCTCTAACTGGGTATATTCTACACTTGATCTTAGCCAAAAGGCCGAGAAGCGATCTAACTGGGTATATTCTAAGGACAAAGAGAATCATTATGAAATCTTGGCAGTCTTTCTAGTAATCAATATTAGTATTGTTATTGTGAAATTATTTCATGTATATTACAGAATAAAACAAACTAAGTGTTTTTAGGAATCAAGATTTTTTGTTTGAAAGGTAAGATCAAACAAGTATAAATTTATAAATTGAAATTTGAATAACCTATGGTAGCTAGCCTACAATATGGTGTCTCAGGACTAAATTTTCTGGTATCTATACTTTACCAAAGCAATTCAAGGATAGTCTCTGTCCAAAAGAATATTAAATAATCTGACCTCCAAAACTAGGTCACACAGACATGGTAGTTTACTTTTTGAATCATTTGTCCTAAGAGCGGTCAGCCACCAAACTTCTTAGAATATTTAAGTACCTGATGACCATACCCATTTGAAGAGAAAGGAAGGTTTTCCATCAATAGTGGGAACACAACATTTGGGCTACATGAATGTGTCACTCCAGAAGTGGTTTGCAGTCTCAGTCAGGTTTCCTAATGACTGTAGCCTCAGCCAACATCTCACTGCAGCCTTAGGAAAGATTCCCAAATCAAAACCATCCAGCCCTGATGCTCCTGGAAAACTTAGACAAAATAGCTCCCCCAAGACAAATTTTGAAGTGCAAAAGATTTGAGGTTAAATCTGAACAAGTCTTTCCACCTAATTATCATTTATAAGATATATGGGAAAAATAAGCCAAACACCAAAAGATGGAAGCACCTGGCCATACTAAAAATAGTCTCTGCTCCAAAAGTAAACAAAATTTTAAAAAGCAAATGGAGGGCCAGGGATGTAGTTCAGTGGTGCCCTGCTGGCAAGCACAAGGTCCTAAGTGTAATCCCCGGTACAAAAAAAGAACAAAAAAACAGCAAATGGAGCTGTTACAAGTGGACTTAAGACATTAACTACGCGTAATATGCAGAACTTCTTTCTATCCAGATCAAACAAAACAGCAACAAAACTTTTGTTGACAACCAAGTAAACATGAATATAAATGTTAGATGACGTGAAGTTTGCTAAATACAACACCCTCTATTTTTTAACAATTACAACTTTATTAACTACTCTCAAATTTTACACTTACAAGATGATCCCTGAGAGCCACTTAAAAAGTAATTTATAAAGAAAAAAAATTAGAAAAAAGATGTAAGATTAGGAAAAAGTGGTAACTTCTAAAGATGAAGAATAAGGAAATTTTGGGAGGCAGGGGCAGGAGGATTGCTGAGTTTGAGGCTTGCCTGGGCTACTTAATGAGCTCAAGATCAACCTGAACTACAGCAAAACCCTGTCTGAAGAAAAAAAATAAAAATAAGGAAACCGGTATCAATTATACTATTTTTCTGTACTTCTAAATACGTTTTGACTACTATGGTAATAATGAATTTAAAGTGTAAAAATATAAAATTTCTAGAATATAATTTGGATTATCTTGAAATAAAAGATAAATTTTATAGTCCCGGGCCGGAAATTTAGCTCAGAGGTTCCGGCGCCTGCCTCGCAAGCGCAAGGTCCTGAGTTTGATCCCGGTAACCATATACAACAATGCTGAGAGTGGTGACTCATGACCACCAGCAATCAGCACCACATTCCACAGTGTTGGGCATGGTGGCTCACGCCTGTAATCCCAGCACTAGGCAGGCAGACACAGGAGGATTTCTGAGTTTGAGGCTTACCTGGGCTACGTAGTGAGCTCAGGGCCAGCCTGAACTGCAAAGCAAGACCCTGTCTCAAAAAAAAAAAAAATTTTATAGTCCCTCATTTTAAATCTGGTTTTTATGTTTATATTCGGTGTAACTTTAGACAACGTTTTTCAAACGTTGTCACATAATTAATTCAGTACTGTCATAATCTCCCTTCTCAAAAATGTTTTTGGTGCTGATTGGTATCTTTCTAATATTGGAATTAAGAATTAATAAAATCATATGTAACATAATTTTTAAAATATCAGATCCCAAGAAAACTTTCATTTTGCTAACAAATTTATATATATATCTATATGTGTGTGTGTATATATACCTATATATATTCTAATATATATAGTCTTAGAAAAATAATGACTATAAAATTCTAAAAGCAATTTATACGTGTGTCACCATTTCTTTTATTGCTGTACTTTTCAGGCCTTTTTATATGGAACACGGTTACATTTTTTAAAAAATATTAACAGGAGGGGCCGGAGGGTTAGCTCAGTGGTTCCGGCGCCTGCCTCGCAAGCGCAAGGTCCTGAGTTCAAACCCCGGTAACCACATACAATGCTGGGCGTGGAGACTCACGCCCACCAGCCATCAATACCACATACCACAGTGCCGGGCGTGGTGGCTCACGCCTGTTATCCCAGCACTCGGGAGGCAGAGACAGGAGGATTGCTGAGTTCCAGGCTTGCCTGGGCTACATAGTGAGCTCAGAGCCAGCCTGAACTACAAAGCTAGACCCTGTCTCAAAAAAAAAGAAAATTAACAGGGGGCCGGAGGGTTAGCTCAGTGGTTCCGGCGCCTGCCTCACAAGCACATGGTCCTGAGTTCGATCCCTGGTAACCACATACAACAACAATGCTAGGTGTGGTGACTCATGCCCACCAACAATCAATGTCACATACCACAATGCTGGGCGTGGTGGCTCACGCCTGTAATCCCAGCATTTGGGAGGCAGAGACAGGAGAATTGATGAGTTCGAGGCTTGTCTGGGGTACATAGTGAGCTCAGGGCCAGCCTGAACTACAAAGTGAACTACAAAGTGAGCTACAAACTACAAACTACAAAAAAAACACAAACAACTGTCCTAATAAACTGATATAGATAAAAAAGCAAATGACCCAACTAAAAGGAAATGACAATCCCACAAGCACAAACATATATAACATGCCTCATATTTTACCAGTAACAGGTAAAGTATCAAAACAAGGATGAGGTATTTTCTGCACTGATTATAATAAGCACCAATGACCAAATGAAAGAAAACTGCAAAACACATTGCTACATCATCTACCCACAGATAATATATATTACAAAAATGCAAATATCCTTTGACTAAGCTATGCCACTTCTGGAAGTAAATAGACTAAGAAAAGAGTAAAATGTAAAACTAAATTCCTACAAAACAACATAGGAGAAAAAGTGAGCTGTATCTTAGATTTAGTGATTTCTAAAAATACAACACCAAAATCACCATATATTGTTAAATTGCATATTGTTAAAATTTAAAACTGCTCTTAGAAAGGCAGAATTAGCAGAATGAAAAGACAAGTCAGGTTGGGAAGAAATCTTTACAAAATACATATCTGACAAAGACCAGTATCCCACATAGCCAAAGAATTTCTAAAACGCTGCAAGAACGCAAACAAGCAAATTAGAGTGGGCAAAGATCTGAACAGACACTTCCCAAAGACACATAAATAGCTAAGAAACTTATGAAAGGATGCTCAACATATTTCATCAGAGAACTGTACATTAAAATTAAATACCAGTAGCTTTCTATTAGAACTGCATAATTCCAAAATATTATTACCAAATGCTGCAGGAGGTGTCGAACAAAAGAAACTCATTTGTTACAGTAGGAATATAAATTGGTAAGGCAACTTTGAAATTAGAACATTACCAGAGGAATAAAAGACTCTTCACTTCAGATGGCCCTTACTAGTTGAGTAGACCAACTAGCCATTCATTATTATTCAGCATTGTTAGATCGACTCTAAATGTCTGCCTCAATAACCAGTTTAGAAAAAGCCTGCTACGTCCATTCAAACCATCTGCTTGAACAAGATCACTCAAACTAGAATCACAACCATCCTGGATTCTAACTGGGGGCAACTCTGCCAATAATCCCAAAACAATACTCTGCTAAGTCAGTCTTAAGCAACAAAAAGTTCCAAGTTTATACCAGCAAATCCCATTTTAAATTATTTTTAAACCATGCATTTTATAGATTATAATTTTGAAATTATACCATTGTGAGGTTTTACTCAACAAAGCAGTCAACTGCTTATTAGTACAAAAATAAGTAAGAATTTCTGGCATCAGGAGCCTCATATGTTAGACTTCAGAAAAAAAATGCACAAAACCTAAGCAGGGCATAAGGAAGAGAGACTTACACTGGGGCTTTCAGCGAGACTAAGAGCAAGCAGGATGGCGGGAATGAAAGGCATACTGGGTTCAAAGATACCTTCTGAAATGCTTACATATGGGTATCTACTTGGTAGTGGTAGTTATCTAGAATTCAGAGAGGAAAATATTTTTATGTAATAGTAGTGGCATAGAAGCAATGAATAAAAACCGCAGAGCTACAAAGAAGATCACTGAAGACGTAATTTTTCCAAGAACACCAATGTTTAAGGAAAAGAGGACAAGAAAGCTATGAAGCAACAGCCAAAGAAGAAAACAATTACAGGTCCCCACCACCACCTTTTTTTTTTTTTTTTGGCACCAGAGGATGAATTCAGGACCTTGAGCTTGTGGGGCAGGTAATGGAACCACTGAGTTAAAACACCAGCCCACAAATACAGTTCTTTAAGAAAAGCCAGAAGATGCAAGAATTAAGTTAACATAATAAGTGCTGCCCACATCAAGTGAGAAATCTGTACTGGCTTTGGCCAGAGATTATTAGTGTCCTTATCTTCGTAAGTAGCAGAAAATTCAAAATAATCAATGAATGACAATGTGAAAAGGTACAGAAAGCAAGTGCTCGTTGCTGTTTTGTTCAGTCTGGCAACAAGGGTAGGAATAAGACAGCCAAAATCAAAATGGCCTCTCTAACGGTGCTGAGGATACTGCACACACAAAATCTAGACCCATAGCTATCACCACACACCACAATAAAATCAAAATGGATCATAAAGATATAATATTAAAGCAAACAATCTGCTGAAAAATAAAAGTTAAAACTATTTAAGATAGACACAGGAAAGGACTTCCTGCACAGAAAAGATGTTTTTGTTAGCTACTGGACTAACATCTAGAATTTACAGAGATTAAAAAAAAAAAACCTCAACCCTTCAAAATATAAGATCCAAACAAAAAGTAGGCAGCTGAAATGAATAAAAGAGTTTTTTTGGTGTTTTACTTAACATAGGAGAGATCTGAGTAGGTTTACTGCTGATGTTAAGAAGCTGGAGGATAAAGTGGTTAAAAATAAACAAGTGATAATATACATAAGTTTCTAGGAACTCGCAGAACAGCTTCACCTGGGAAAGAGAAATGTTCCTTCAAAACAGAAGGGTGAAATGGGTACAGACTGAGCTAAATATGCACAAAGTGAAAATCTGAGACCATGAATTTTCATTTGGTATATGGGCATGTGAAACAGTATCTTCTATTTAAAATGATAAAAAGAAGCTAAACAGAATATTTGCTTTGTAAAATGGAAGAAAGAACTAAGGAAAGACAAATAAGCAGCTGCTGGTCCAGGCACTAAAGTCCCAGCATTGTAGAACATAAATCTGAGGAAAACATTATGTACATGGTAAGAGGCTGGGGATTTGGCTCACTGGCACCACACCTGCCTCATAAGCACAAAGTCCTCAGTTCAATCTTCACTACCAGAAAAACAAATCACAGCAACAACAACAACAAAAAAAGGATGAAAATTACATACACAGTAGTATGATTTTCCTCCAGCAGGTTTAGTATTTTAAAACATATGACAATGGCATGGTAGCACCTACCCATAATCCCAGCACTCAGGAGGCTGAAGCAGGAAGAATGTTAAGTTCAAGGCAAGGCTGGTCAACTTAGCAAGACCCCGTGTCAAAATAAAACATAAAAAAGGATAGGGATGTACTTCAATTCAAAAGTTCACTCCACAGTACGAGTACATGGAGGGCCAAGGTGGTATTGGCTTCAAAAAATGAAGTTTAGGGCAAGGTTGGCAGGAGGACAAAACTTAAGAGGTAAAAGATTCCTGCTTAGAATCTTATCAGAGTTTTGAGAATTATAATGATGCTAGTTTTTGCATTCTTTCATCACTTTCAAGGAAGACAAATTCCTTACAGTGCCAATGTTTTATGGACATTACTTCTAAAAACTTTCTTTAGTATTAAGACAAAACACCTCCACACATAAAGACTGCTACATAAAAGAGAAGTCAGGATAATACTGGAGGTAAAACTTCCTTAGTATTCTGTGTCTATGAAAAATCTTAATCAGACTAATTCTGATTCATCTGGCCCTTCGGTACACTAAGGTGTTTTGTTTCTTTTTTTATTTTGTTTGTGTTTTTTTCTAACCAACTCAGGACCTAGCACTTGCTAGGCAGACATGGTGTCACTGACCTAAATCCTTGGCCCCTTGTTTTTTTTTTAAATAATAATCTCTCAGACTTTCCCGACCTCCCATATACTGTGCGATTCCTTGGCCCTTAGGTTCATTTTGTGGTACAAACCAATGTTAATATACTTGTGAAGACTTAATTTGATAACAAGTAACTTGTAAACAAACCACTTTTTATTCTAAGACTTTTGGGAATTAACCATTTTTTGTTACTTAAAACATACCTAGCACAATAAATGTAAGTAGTATTTGTTGAATAAATGAATGAATAAATATCATTGAATCTATGAGATCTGATATTTCAGGTATTACTTTCAGAAACAAATGAAAAAATGTTATCACTTTTTGACATACAGCCATTTTAAATACAAATATAAGCCATAGTCCTTCTTTGTGGATGGAAAACATACGGTATAGTAAATAATAATTAGTATTTTCCTTTTTCTTTTTGGAATGGGTGTAAAATGTGAAGCATACTTTCAAAGTAAAAACAAAACAATCATTTTCATTTATTTTTACCACTTTTTTCTTCATGTGCTTCATTCTTTTCAATGTTATACAAAAATAGTTTTAGAATTTCAGTAAGTATATATATAAGTATATATATATGCATATGTGTGTGTGTATATATATATTTTATACAGTGTTGTATAAATGTATAAATGTGTGTGTATATATATATATTTTATACAATTTTATACAATGTTGTTAGTGTGTGGGTGTTTTTTAATGTTATATATATATATAAAACATTAAAAAACACCCACACACTAACAACATTGTACAAAATTACCTTCAGGAGATGTACACAGATGTGTACGACACAAATTTTGTGTTTAGATTTAATTGAATCTTCAAGATAAACCCATTACCTATATGGCACCATTCCAAAATTTTTAAAAACAATTCTAATCCCAAGAATTTTCATATAAAGAATACTCAACCTGTTTTAACAATTACTTAGCAGACTTTCAGATTTCCCTGTACAATGTGGACAAACCTCAAACAGTTAAGCAAACAAGAAGACTAGAGTACAATATACTAAAAAGGAGAAAAGTTCACCCCCTGACTGCTTTTGGACTCTAGGTTGCAACACCTATGTAACTTATGCAATTTTCAGCCTACTGGACAGTTCTACAAATTCAGACTTGCCAGCCCTCATAAACATGTGACCCAATTCATTACAATAAATCTCTTTATAACTATAAATGTATCTTACTGGTTCTATTTTTGAAATAATAAATTCAATATATTTAAGTTAATTACAACAGAAAAAAATTACAAATAAATTTACCATCTTTAATGTGTTAAATGATAATAAACAGCATGGTATCAGAACAGTTGGAGTAGTTTTCACATAAATATGTACCCATGTGATTTTGTCTACAATTAAGATAACAAGCCAGGCATGGTGGCTCACACCTGTAATCCCAGCACTTGGGAGGCAGAGGGAGGAGGATTGCTATGAGTTCTAGGCTTGGCTGAGATAAATAGTGAGCTCAGGGCCAGCATGAACTACCAAATCAAGACCCTGTCTCAAAAAAAAAAAAAAGATAACAAACAGGTCAATCTTCTCAAAAGTTTCCTTGCACTCCCAGAATATTTTGGCAAAAAAATTCAATTAAATTTTAGCTAACTGCTTTGTAAATATTTTCCAGTTAGTAACATACAGCATATGGTCAATTTTCATTTAAATTTAACATTATTTTACTGGTATTTAATTAACATAATTTTAATGGTATTCCACATTAGTAACATGCCATAGTTTTGTTCATAATTGTTAGATATATAAATCACCGTCTCACACACACACACATACATGCACACATGCATAAAATCCTACAAAATGAGGGCCAGAGGGTTAGCTCCGTGGTTCCGGCGCCTGCCTCGCAAGTATAAGGTCCTGAGTTCGATCCCCAGTAACCACATACAATGCCGGGTGTGGAGATTCATGCCTACCAGCAATCAATACCACATACCACAGTGCCGGGCGTGGTGGCTCAAACCTGTAATCCCAGCACTCGGGAGGCAGAGACAGGAGGATTGCTGAGTTCAAGGCTTGCCTGGGCTACATAGTGAGTTCAGAGCCAGCCTGAACTACAAAGCAAGAGACCCTGTCTAAACAAACAAACAAAAAAATCCTACAAAATGAACAAACATGACACGACCACAAAAGATTTGGAATGCCAAACAACATGAGGGGGAGCAAAAATAGGAAAAACTATGTGACATATGAAAAACTAGTATCTGTATTTTAATAATGTTCACTAATCATTAAGAAAATGTCAAACAGGCAATTACATAAGAAATACCCAGACTTCTGGGAAAACAATGAAGTGGTAAAGAGCAGAGAAACAGCCTCTCCAAGATTTGGGGTCCAGACACTAAAATATAGCAATGTGAAGAACAGAAGGAGGAGGGAAGTGGATAGCCATGACCAAGAAAGAATCTCAATGGAGAACTGAAATCCACAGGGACAACAGAGAGAGACCTCAACAAAGGAAGGAAGTGGCAAGTGGCACTTTCTTCCTGAGCTGTGAATCACTGTGTGGGAGGGGCAGCAGACTCATGGTGACTACTGCTGACCCCAGGTGACTCTATAGAGACTTCATGCAACAGACAAGCGGACCAGTGAACTGCAGTGACTGGTTATTCAGATTCAGATGGTCCCCAGCGGAAGGCAACTGGCAGGAAGCCACCATGGTGAGGGGTTAACTGAGCCAGGAGCTCAGAACAGCTGCAGGCTTGTTCCATCTAGGGTCTCCCCAGTGTCATGGTAAAGCAGAACGAAGTTCAAAGTGGGCAGGAGGTCCACAAGGCAAGTTCAGGCTGGCAGGAAGCACACGGAGTATATTGTAGGCTTAACCATCTGGGTTTTAGCTAGAAACCAGTTTAAGCTTCATAACTAAAGGTGCAGCCTTTCTGGGATTATCCACTACCCTACTGCAAATCCACAGCTGGTAAATTGGAATAAAAATGGATCTGGAGGGCCAGAGATTTGGCTCAGTGGTTCCAGCGCCTGCCTCGCAAGCACAACATCCCTGGTTCAATCCCAGTAACCACATACCACAATACTGGGAATGGTGGCCACGCCCACTGGCAATCAGTACCTCATACCACAGATGCCAGGCTTGGTGGCTCAAGCCTGTAATCCCAGCACTCAGGAGGCAGAGGTAGGAGGATTTCTGAGTTCAAGGCTTGCCTGGGCTACATAGTGAGCTCAGGCCCAGCCCAAACTACAAAGCGAGACCCTGTCTCAAAAAAAAAGAAAAAATGGATCTGGATTCTGTCTGGTGACTTTGACTCTCAATGCACAGACATGCCTTAAAAATGTATGGTACTTTCTCCTTTTCTTTTTTGATTGTTCTTGTTTTTATATGAATATAAACATTATGTCTAGTATATTTTGTTTGCTATTACTGTTCTTTTTTATTTCTTCCATCTCTTTCCCTGTCTTCTTTAGCAGTTTCCCAAACTTTGCAACATCTTTCTTTGTCCTCCAGCCTTGTTTTTAATCTCTTCCCCTTGTTCTAATTCTCTATTTTTCCCAACTCCTTTTAAATTTTCTCCCCTGAGAGTAAAACCACCTTACTGGGGGCAATTTTTACACTACACAATTTTCTAGTTTGTTTTATATACAGTTCATATGATTACAAGTCATAAATTGTTATCACAGTTGATCATTTTGAGGCTATGTATGATGTCACTGCTATCGGTGATTATACTACTTTAGCCAAAGT
The DNA here is from genome assembly GCA_004025085.1 of Thryonomys swinderianus. Taxonomy (NCBI): domain Eukaryota; kingdom Metazoa; phylum Chordata; class Mammalia; order Rodentia; family Thryonomyidae; genus Thryonomys; species Thryonomys swinderianus. The sequence goes on from PVIC010046605.1 coordinate 13,840, forward strand.
GACACATCTACACTAATCAGTTGTTCTTCCTGGTATGACTGAGGTTACCTGAGGGTCATAGACAATACTATAAGCCACTGGCAAAGATCAGAGGCAAGGCTGAAAGGGAAGCAACATCTCAACCCCAATAAACTGAAGACATAAGATCTTCCAACAAGCTCAAAAGCCAAAAGCCAGCCCCATCTGGAATACATCTAATAGTCACTTCCTAAGGGCTATGAGTACTAGTAATAAAGCTACCTACCACATCGACCCAGGAAAGAAGGAAAGAAGGAAAGAAGGAAAGAAGGAAGGAAGGAAGGAAGGAAGGAAGGAAGGAAGGAAGGAAGGAAGGAAGGAAGGAAGG
>PVIC010046606.1:0-14178 GCA_004025085.1 Thryonomys swinderianus
TTTCATTGAGCATGTCTTTCATTTTTATTATCATTTCTTTTTTATATGGAAGATTACCTTCTTTATACCTTCTTCTATTTATTTATTTATTTATTTATTTATTTATTTATTTATTTATTTCTACTGCAATCATTTCAGAATGCTCAGGGAGATTGCTTCCAATTTCCTCTCTCTTATTCCTTGTATTTGTCCTGGTTTGGCTGCAGATCTGGGGTTGCATTTTGTGTCTGTGTCTTGTCATTTTCTATTTTTAAATTTTATTTTGTTTTTTGAGTTGTTACTGATAGTTTTTTATGGTGGATAGTTTTATTGAGGCTTCTTTAGGAAATATGCCTGTTCATTAGGAAATATGACTCTTCCATGTTTAGGTGGTTCTTAGATTTTGTGCTTATATAAAAATCCTACTTTTCCAATCTATTGAGGATGAAAGGATGCTTGGTATTTAGCTCAGCACCCAGTTCTTCGGTACATGAATATAGTGGTGGTTGTGACCCTAGACAATCATAAGTTTTGTCATAATCTGAAGAACAGCTAATTAAAAATAGTTATGTTATCCTGGCTAAAGTAGTACAATTAGCAGTATCAATCACATTTAACATAGTCTAGCAACTGAAAAACTATGATCCTATTAGTTTGATACCTTTAACCGTATTAGCAAACTCTACTGTTGTGTAGTATTTCCTTTTAGTACAGTTTCTCTTTAGTAGAATGATTTTATTCCATGGAAGGGAAATTTAAGAGGGGTAGTGGATGAAAAAGAGGGATAAGCAAAAGGAAATACGGTACAAGCAAGGCGGGAGGACAGAGGACCAATACCCAAGGTTTGGGATATTGGAAGAGAAGATAGGAGAGAAAGCATGAAGGGGAAAGCAGAGGAATCAAAGTGAACCAGAAAGCCAGGAGACACTGCTCACATGGAAGTTTCATAAAATCAAGAGAGAGAGTTGAGGGAAAGAGAGGAAGAAGACAAATAAAACAGAAGTATAAATACACAAAACCTAAACAACAACAACAACAGGAAAAAAACAAAAACCCAACCAAACTGAAGCAGAGAAACGAATCAAACAAGCAAGGAACTTGCGATCTTCCTGCCTCACCCTCCTGAGCAGCTGGGGTTACGGGCACCATAGGTGTGTGCCGCCACACTTGGCTGAGATTTAGATATTGTACAGCTATTAGAAAGGTCATCTGCATGTTGCTACCAGTTTCCAAGGTCGCTGTTGTAGCTGTGGTGCACAGGCTCCACTCCGGGCCCCTCCTTAGCATGGAGATGGCAATGGGGCATTGCAAAACATCTCTAGGCAGCCTTTGTCACCAAGTCTAATGGGAACAACTCCCACTTCCCAAATCTAACATAATGCACCATACTGCAACCTAACTACAAATTTTACCCAGAAACTGGAGCAAGGAAATCTGAGGAAACGTCTGCCAGCCTTGTCTTCAGGGGAAAGCATGAAAGGAGGATGAGAATGAATGCTGATTACAAATCCCAAGTAAAATAAAATGAAAACACAGCCCAAAGACTTTCCAAAGAAATGGGGGGGGAGGGGCCTTGAGGTGCGTGCGATACAGAGTCCGTCTCAAGCGTAGGCCAAGAAATGCAATTGAAGAGTGAGAAGGCCGTGGATTTAGGATCCGACAGCTCTGAGTTCAAATCCCCAACTTAGAGACTTGCCACTCTTCTGGGTTTCCTTGGTTCACCACCAACTAGGAAGACACAGCTGCAGCACTGGGAGCTGGACACCAAGACCGGAATGTGCAGGCAGACGCAAGAGGCCGCGTCATTCCTCCCGAGGTGGGAAGGGGGCGTGATCCGACGTGGAGGGGACGGTCCCGCCCACATCGGGGTTTCCATGCACATCACTGGACGAAGAGCTTAAATGGCAGATGTACCCACGGAGCAGGAGCTTCCCGAACGGCCTTTTGTCAGACTTTGTTCAATAGCCCTTAATTTAACATTGCCCCTGCGGGCAAAAGGTGGCGTATTATCTCCTTCTAGAAAGTTAGTTTCCACAGGAGGAAAGAAGTGGGCCCCTTCCTCAAAAGAAAAGCTGCTAAAAGCTTGGCTTATGGTTTATAGCAGCTCGTGCCAAACTGCAAGTTTCAAAACTGACGCCTCGCTCCTCACACCTTGTTCTGATCCCTCGGGAGGTTCGTCTCCAGTCGTCTCGCGAGCGCTGCTCTGTCTCCTTCCACCCGCGTTATTTCCACACTGGAGCAGCGGCTTGAAAGACGGAGCAATTCAGACGCACCATGTGGCGTCCAGAGAGATAACAGACGGACTTAAATCCCAGTTACGCTTCTTTTGAGCTGAATCTGATTCTTTTGTATAGTGGGGGAAATGTCCTAAGTACTTTGCAGATTGTTGGGAAGATTAAATGAAGTTGGTGAATGATGATCGTTGCCATCTGTCGACATGTCAGTGCCAGACATTTTGCTGAATGCTTTACATACATTTACTGAATTTGATTCCCAGAGTAACCCCGTGAGGACTTATTATCTGTAATCTATAGATAAGAAAACCGAAACTCAAAGAGATTAATAATTTTCCCATCGTGCAGATACTAAGTGTGTTGTAGATGCGGGATTTGAACCCAGCAAATAGAAGTCTGGCATGCAGGAAATATTCAGTGGGTGGAAAATGTTATTTTTCCGTATTCCGTTTCCCCCTCATCCGATAGACCTTAACCTGGCTTACAGAGAGTAAGGACTAGCGCTAAAACCTCAACTTCTGACCCTAACTGGGCTTTTGACTTTCGAAGACCTGGCCTTGCAGTATCAAGTCCCTTCTGTAACTGGAGGCGAAGGAGACCTTTTACCGAGAGCGAGCACAAGCGCACGGCAACAGCGCCCCCTGCCGGCCCTGAGGAGGAACGAGCGGGGCCCGTGGCCTCCTTCCAGGACCCGAGTCCTATTAACCCGTCTCCGCAGCCCTTCGCCGCCGCCTCTTTGAAAAGAAGGGACACCTCTGTGTCCCTAAGTCTTTAATTTATATTTTACCAGAGAAGTCCTTGGTCTTTGAAACCCCAGCGAGAGCGAACCCACTTGTCGTCCCTCACCGTCCCTGTAGATCTCATCTTTGCTCAGAACCGCCGGGACCTGTGGGTTCAGGGTGCTCCGGTGAGAAGCTGCCCGAGGGCTCCGTGTGCGGGGTTCCCGGTCGCGCGTGGGAAGCGGTGTGAACACGCGGGCCCAGGTCTGAGCCCCCCCAGCGGTGTTCACTGAGCCGCCTGATGAAGCCGGCGGGGGGGGGGGGGGCGCGCAGGTGACCTGCGCAGAATCACAGCCGCTTCAACAGCTCCAATTTCAGTCCAGGTAGCTGAGGCACAATTTAGAAAGGAAATTCTTAGCCACAATTAAATGCTTTTAATTCCAGTTTCAAAAAATCCTTACTACCTCTATCTCTTACTTCCTGCAGTGCAGACATTGCACAGACAGGAGAGAAAGGTTTAAAGAGATTTGTTGGGGGGGGGGGGCTCCTGAGATCCAAATCCAGACGGCAGCCGGAGAGACCGGTATCCGGTGACTCCGACACTCAGCTGCTAACATTCTGAGCAAACTCATGTTTCTAAACGAGGAGCGCGGTAGTGAAGTCGCGGTTCTCACTAGGAATGTAGGGGGACAGGCACGTCGCGTGGGGACAGGCACGTCGTGTGCACCGCTCGGTTCCCGCCCTCGACGTGATTACCAAGGACGGCTGGAGCCGAGCGCAGACGCTCATGCCCGGGACTGTCCGGCGCGCTGCGGCCTCCTCGCTTCCTCCACTGCTGGGCACCGGTTGGCCTTCGGGGCGAGGCGTCCATTCCCAGAGCCGGTCTTCACCGCAGCTCTGCTGCAGCCGCCAGCTTTTCCTGACGCGGGCAGCAAATTCACTGTCTTAAGTATCCTCCCCCTGCAATCCTCCTGCAGTTACCAAGAGAATTTACTTTTCTGCTCTTTACTTTCAAATCAGAGAAAATTCACCAAAACTTTTCCTTGATAGCTCACTTCCTGCAAGGGAGAGAAGACGGCTCTGGGGAGGGGAGGCACTCAGTTATACCCCTGACAGAATCTGTCAATACCCGCCCGGAGGTGGTTTCCATCTTACTTAGGTGGCATTTTCACCAGTAGGACCGGGCAGAGTCTTAGTGATACACGCGCTTCGGCAGGAGTTTCTGCTCCTACATCCAGGTCGACGGCATTTGTATAATCATTTCATTTAAAAAGGTCAGTTGGCTCAGAGCACAGAGCTTGAGACCCACCCCAGTCACCTACTTGCTGGGCAGTCTTAGGTAATTTGCTGACTTTCTTGAGTTCTTCCGGCCTAAAGTAGGGAGAATGACACCAGAATCTCTCCGGGCAGCTCCCGTGAGGGTGACATGTTACAATGCACAGAAACAGCTGGTCCTTGTGTGTGGCACAGAGTGGCATCCCGGTCACTCATTTAATCATAAATCAGCTGATCACCAGCTGTGTGCCAGGTGCCGACCTGTGTGCTGGGGACTCGGTGGTTATGGAACAGACACCTGGTACTCACCGAGCCCACAGTCTAGCAGGGGAGACTGAGATAAGCTGGAAAGAGTACGTTATATCTCGAGCTGAGTCCAGTGGAGAAAAATACAGCGGAGTAGAGGGAGGACACGCGTGCAGTGCTGTGCTTGACTTAACGAAAGGCGTGGCTGAGAATTAGCATCGGCGGGGAGTCCTGAGTGAAGATGGAAGGCAGGCTCCGCGCAGGCGCGTGTGTGGCCTGGGGGCCGAGCGCAGAGCGAGACAGAGGAGTCAGGGCTGGTGCAGCTGCCTGAGTACGGCTGGGAGGCCCTGCGAGCCCCTGTGAGGCCCGGGCCCTAGGTGGTGAAGATATACATGCTAAAGAACTGCCCGAGTCCATAGCAGCTTTGCCCTACTTGGCTCCTCCTTAGCTCCTCCTTGCTTCTTGGCACCTGGGGTGGACACAGGCAGGTCCTCCTTCCAGTGGCTGCCTTGAAGATTGTTCCATATTAGAACTATCCTCTGACGTCTCCTCCACCCGTGGGAGGCGGAAGACAAAGAGAACTGGTGCTTGAAGTTCCTGGTGTAGGGAAGATATTTAACCCACCGTTTTGCCTTTTCTACTTAATGTTGTTAATGTTATTATCAGTATCAAGTGCTTCCTAACAATAGTCCAATTTGACTGCTCAGGAAAGTTTTCATTTGAAATAAGCTCATTAGCCTGAAATGAGCTCCTAATGTCTGTTTATCCAACACCTGTGAAGGTCACATTTATCTTTTCCAGGAACTAGACCTACTGATTGCCTGCTTCCTTCAGGGCACAGAGGAAAGTGCTTCATCTCCAAACCTGAGAAATAACTCAGTGCAAAAATTCTTCCCGAAAACACACACCTGTCTATCAAGAATGTGTTCCAAGACACATAAAAGACAGGTGGAGCCACAAGAGCTGTCTTTGGACCAGGGGCAGAATCTGTTTTGGGGAAAGGCCAAGCTGGTTCTGGGTTCCCAACAAGGAGGATCTGTGATAATGTTTGTTGTTTAAAGTCTGGAAACTTCGGTGATAAACTTATTACTCCATAATAGGGAACTAGTATATGACCCACGGATGGGATATTTTCTTTTAGCCTCTTCAATATACTGGTTCAAAAAGTACTTTAGGAACATGATGATTACTAAGGCACTAGGTTTACTTTGCTAGGTTTATAAGGTGACTCAAGTAACCTCAGCGGGAAGACTGAAGATCTAGATTCTCTTACTACTGAAACTGAAAAGTGAGTAGTGAAAGCATGTAGAACTGATGTAATGACATGCATGCATCCGACATCTCTTCGGGATTATTCTCTGCTGTGAAGTATATTGAAAGCATAATCAAGGATCACACCTTTTGCACACACACACATTTCCACTCTGTGTCTGACATGCGGTTAGATGCAGAGGGTATGAGATGATCACAGGTAGCCCAACCTTCAGGGTCTGGTGGTCAGTTCCATTGTCACGACTGGCCATTTCCATAGCATTTACAGCATTATTTTATGGGTCTGGCAAAAGTTTTTGATTCCCTATAGAATTTCCCTTCGGTCTAGAAGAAAATTTTGTCTGCTCTTGTATTGGCAATTGTATTGGCAATTACGATAAAATTTCAGACAAGTAAAATGATAAATTATGAATTGGGTCTATAATATAGATCTGAAACAAAACAAAGACTGAGAAATTTTCCTTCCTGTTACCAAAAGAGTCTATCAGGTACAAAGGCGTTATAAATGTTGTTTAAGATTGCACAGCTAAGTGATTATGTAGGACCACGGAAAAGGCTCACTGCAGAGCAGGCACCGCTCTGCTAAACACCGGGAGATAAACCAAAAAAAATATCCCCTGAAACGCTGCAAATACAGCAAAGGAAATAGCTGTGTTTATGAGGGAAGAAAGCCTCAGATACACATATAAATAAACCAAAACTAAGAAGCACCGACATAATCATGAGTGCTTTTCACATAAAGAGAAGTGGATTTCTGCAAATTATACTTACTTAGCTAAATACGAGCATGCCATTGCCGAGGCTTAGCCAAGCAGCCAGGAGATAAACGAGGCTGGAATTAAACCAGATATGCTGGCTGGGGTGTCCTTAAAACTTGCTTTTAGAGTCCTAAAGTGAGTTTGGAGAACCAATGCTCATAATAAATATTTGTTTATCCCTCATTTCAGCTCTCAGTCTGTGTATACATGTGTATATATACTCCTAGTCTGAGTGTTGAATATATAGTGGCCGTACTGTGGATTTCTTCCTTAGGGACCTCCGTTACCTTCCCTGAGCATTTACCATATATTGTTCTTTTTCCTTTTGTTTAAACAAGGACATCTTAAGAGCAACTTAATTTGCTTTTCTAAACCCCCAACTAGTCCAGCTACTGGCACACAGTAGACGATCTGAAGTTTCTAACGCAACAAACGATGAGGCACAGACGTCGGTACAAACGAAGTGTATGAGGCCTCAGCACCATGATCTTCTGTCAGAGGACAGCCTCAGGGGACCTTCACTTCCGCCCAAAGAACGAGCATCTGTAATGTAAAGCTGAGGGTGTCCTCCTTGGACAGGAGTCTCCATTCTGTAACCTGAATCCCGTTTTAGGATCTCAATTATATATCCACAGAAGTGTTTTCATCATGAGGCATTGTATAATAAGCTCTAGGATGCTGACTTGAACCAGCTACCTGAAAAATATAAAGGGCTAAAGTTAACGAGTAAAAACATACGAATCAGCCAACGATTTTGGAAATAGCTGAAAAATGCAATCCAAGTCCTAAGAGGAAAGGTCTTACCAAACAGATATTTTAAAACTATTTTAGAGTAAAAAAAAAAAAAAATGGAAGGTTTCCATGTTATTCCATGAAGCTAGAAAATTCTTGATACCAAATTGGAGAAGTGTAATCAAATTAAAATCAACGAAGAGCCCTGACGACTTGCATAACCTTCCCAAGCGTTTGGCTAGCGCGGGAGGCCGAGGGGCGTGAAGGACTGCGTCAGCAGAGGGAGCTCACTTGGAGAAGTGGAGGTCTGTTTGCTGAGGCAGAGGTGATGAAAGGGAAGGGCTGGCATTTCTGATCATCACAGAAGACAAGCTATTCCAGAGGGGAGACTTGCTTCTGCCAGAAAAACAACTCACTTGCTGATAGAGGCCCTTTCCCTCTACAGGAATTCACTCAAGAGAGCCAGATAAGTGTTTGTTTTGTACGCAGTAAGAGCTGTATTTATTTAGGATGGAGTCTCCAGGCTAAGGACGGCAGGCTAATGACCAGAATGTCATGTTAGATTTGTGAGCTTAGTAGCAAGAAATGGAACCAGGAGGAGCCCGAAGGCCCAGTTGGAGTCCTAACTGCAAACCTTACCAGCTCCCAGCACCTGGGGATATCATTTAATATCCGGGCTTTAATTTCATTTTCTCTACACAGGAGAGGAGGTCACCTAAAGCCAACCCCATGGGGTGCTGAAAGTCAAATAGGACAGCAAGAAAAGACTTTAACATTTGTAATATGATATTAAAGAGGACCGTTTATGTACAGGAAACTGCAAAAAATTTTTGATAAAAATGTATTCCAATTCCATTGTTTATAAAACAACTCTCTAGTTTTATGCCCTTGAGCAAGTTCCTTAACCACTCTGTTCTTCAATTTCCTCATCTATTAAGTGTAGATAATAACAGGGATGTTGTGATGATTGTTAATAATTTTAAAATGCTTAGAAATATAAATGGTTATTAAATAAAAATTACTGAAGTGTCCCAAAAATTCTCCTGTGTGCTCATAAGACTATTCATCCTTATGGGACATTTCATGAAAATTATAGCTCGCCATGATCTGGGTCATGGCCCCTGGGTTTGCATGCATCAGTGATTATCCAGTTGGGTGGCCATTCCTTAGGACCCCCTGTGTGTCCTCATTCTTGGAGTTCACTGTGCTTTTCTGGTTCAGCCATGTAGAAGGGCTCTGAAGCACTGAGCTCCTCCTGTGATAATGAAAACTGTAGTGGATTGGGCTCAAAGCCTTCTTATGGAACCACAGTGGAAATGTTATTCAGATGGCTTCAATCCCATCTTACCTTCAATCTCTCATATTTCCAACAGTCTTTTTCTTGCTCAAGACTTTTTCTTCTCTAGAAAGAAATGTGGTTTTGTGATCACACATTCTGAATGCTGCCAAAATGAAACAGACATGAAGATGGGTAGGCACAGGCCACTTGGAACTTGGCTCAAAATATTGCCAAATATGTTCATTTGCAACTGGGTTTCAATATTGCAGAATCACTCTCAACCAAACCGTGTTTCCAGGAAACAATATTGGCACCAGCGTTTCTATGTTAAATCCAGGAACTTCAATTGGTGACTCATTTAAAATCTTTTTCAGAGCTGGTCATAGAACTAGCTTTTTACTGAGCTCCACTCTATCACCACCTTGTCTGGTGACATGACTATTGAGTTCGTTTGCTCAGGGTTTTCATCCTAATCCATGAAGATTAAGCAGGCTGAAGTGATTCCCAGGAGGCTTCCGGGCGGTAGCATCCACAGGAGAGGTGATCAGCACAGAGCCGCTGTCCCTCAGAGGGCAGGCGCGGCTGCTGAGGGAGGAGGAGGGGATTCCTCTCTGGTCACACTTACTTGGATCCAAAATTAACACTTGACCCAACTGGGCCAGGTTCCTAGTGTAGGAAAACTGAATTTGGATCTCAGTGTTAGCCAGTACCTTGCGTTCAGAGGACGCATAGGGCTGCTGGGGAACCATCTTCTTCTATGAGGCATAGTGGGATAGGTAGACTCCTCTTCAGGAAGCACAGCAGATGTGCCAGGGAAGGAGACAGGTCACCTAGCAAAGGTGTGAAAAAGGACTGAGAGTGCTTTAGTTTAGTTTTTTTTTTTTTTCCTGTTTCTATTTGGAGGCCCCCTAGAAGGCTGATGTTACTTCCTGTCCTCGATTCTGTGAAAGATCCTTGAGCTCTTCCAATATAGTTTCCTTTTCTCCCTTAGCCTAGGTTGATTTTTAATCAATCCTTGGCCAGGACAAGTGTGTAGGCAGAAAACTGTGAAAGAAAGAGCTAAAGCCCATTTACTGCTATTGTTCTTTATTTGGTGTTTGTTTGAGTGGGTCTTGGTCTCTACCTCCCTTCCCAGCTGGGCTGCCTGTGGTCTGGAAGCCACTGTTTTCTTTTTTCTTTTAGATCGAGCTTCTCTCCTGAGGAAATCAGGAAATCATGATTCTGCCATTATTTGTCAAGTCAATACATATTTTGAGACAGCAGCATGTTGAATGCAATATAATCAAGTCCAGGGGTGGGGGTTTAGCTCAGGGGTTCTGGTGTCTGCCCCACAAGCACAAGGTACGGGTTTTGACCCCCAGTATCAAAAAAAAAAAGAGTGGGTTGGGGTTGTAGCTCAGGGGCACTGCACCCCGTCTTGTAAGGGCAAGGTCATGAGCTCGATCCCTGAAATAAATAAAGATCCCTGCAAAAGTAAATAAATAAAATCAAGTTCTTCTTTGCTAGAAGCTCAGTGTCAACAGCCTAAATTTCATCTTTAATTAGATGTGTGACTCAAAAACAAATTTTATTTTAATCCCATGATTAAAAAAAAAAGATGCTTATTTTTTTCCATTGCATGGCCAATACTATAATGAGAAGCCTTAAGGAAGTTTAATATTTAGATATAAGGTGATCAGTTCTTTAAAAACAGACTTCTGATAGTATGAATATAGTTTTGCATGTCTATTATATGAGATATTTTGATATTTAGAGACCTGATTTTAAAATTTCAGACAACGAATTCTCCCTTGTCCTAGAAGAGCTCAAGTTCTTTCCATAAAAGGTATGCATTTGTCTTGTGTTGCCTTTGTGCTTTCATCAAGAACAGCAGGATATGAATGCTGTATGTAACTTAGACCTTTTGACCAAGACAAGAGTGTGTTTTCCGAGAATTTGATGTTGAGACTCGGGCCAGGGGCAGATTCACCTCATGCCTTTCTCTTTGGATTGCACATTTCGGGTAAGCTGCTTCTTACACTAAGAAACAAGCAAAGGGAAGGGTTGGGAGCAGGGAAAGATGGGGGCAGGAGGGAGAAGAGGCCCTGATAAGAGAAATTAGACCAAGGCCAAGGATGGACTCTGGAGGCAGCTGTGTACCCGCCGGCTTTGGGAGTCCAGAGAGGAAAGAGGAGGCAGATGTGTGGAGCTCTGTCTCCCCCTGGTGACCGCTCTCTCCTCTGTGAGCTCCGGCACGCTGGCCTCCTGCTTTTCTGAGAAGCTGAAATCACCCGGTTTTTAATTTTGTCTTGTTTTTGTTTCTTAAGGCATTTTATCAGTAGGATTATTACACAGATCGTTAGATGTTAGCAGGCCTGAGGGGCGCAGGGGATAAGCATGCATTGCCAGAGACATTAAGTAAAGAAACAAAGACTGATGCACAACACATTTATAATCATTTGTTAGGTCTGAGGCCTAAAAGTGATCCCACTGAACACAGTAACACACACAAGGCCACACAATACCACTCTGTGTGTGTGTGTGTGTGTGTGTGTGTGTGTGTGTATGTTTTGAGAGAGGGTCTTGCTATGTTGATCGTGTGAGTTCAGGCCAGCCTTGAACTTACTATGTAGCCCAGCTGGCTTCAAACTCCTACTGGTCCTCCTGCCTCATCCACCTGAGTACTGAAATTCCAGGCACACACCTGGCCATGATGACACTTCCTTTGGATATCTGGCCACCTGGCCGTCTATGTCCGCAGGAAGGTAGGCACACAGCATCCCGGCACCATGGCCTACACTCTTACAGTGTCCTTGATTGGCTGAGACCTGATGTAGATTTTCACACGATTACAGTCCCTGAGGGAACGCTCATCACGGAAAACCAACCAGGTAGACATTTTTAAGATATCAATATTCTGAAGTAACTTCTAAGTAAAATTACTGATAAGCCTCATAATTACCCTAGTTCCCTAAATACCAGGAGTAACTTTTGTGCACATCTAAGTATATCCAAACTCACACGGCTCTGAAGCCTTCCTGGCACAGCCTGCCTCCTCATCAGAAGGGGCAGCTTCTCGCTTTATCTGCTTAGCAACACGTTGGACCTGCACTTCCACAGGGCCCACGTGCCTTGGACTGGCCTTTCATGGAGGGGACCGTGAGGACCCAGAGGGGAGGTCGGCTCCTCACTGCATCAGGACCCGGCCTCCTGGTAACGTGATCAACTGTAGTGCCATTTCACGTGGCAGGAACTTAGCGTGCATGCCCATGGTGGGCCGCCTGGTGTGGATGCCAGCTCTGTGCTCCCCGGGAGCACCTAGAGTTTTCCTGCATAGGACTGGGCACCACTCCAAAACTTGTGAAGATTTCTCTGCAGAGCTTTGCCAGCATTGGGCACAGAGGTGAATGCGCCTGGTTGCTAGGTTCCCTGCCTGCCTGTCAGAGGTCCCTGCAGCCGGGGCCAAGGAAGACCCCTCACCTCAGGGAGCAGGGCTTTCCCAGCAAGCCAGAGGCATCTGACTAATAAAAGATTGGGCATGTATAGTGGGGGTCAGTATCCACTCAGGTATTCAAGGGTCATGTTTACAAATGAGAACCCAGGAAATACAAAACATAGAAATAGATTTTCTTTTTTTTTGAGACAGGGTCTCACTTTGTAGTTCAGGCTGGGTCTGAGCTCACTATATAGCCCAGGCAAGCCTGGAACTCAGCAATCCTCCTGCTTCTGCCTCCCGAGTGCTGGGATTCCAGGCGTGAGCCACCACGCCCGGCACTGTGGTATGTGGTATTGATTGCTGGTGGGCATGAGTCTCCACGCCCAGCATTGTATGTGGTTGCTGGGGATCAAACTCAGGACCTTGCGCTTGTGAGGCAGGCACCAGAACCACCGAGCTAACTCTCCGGCCCTATTGTGGAGTGATCTTGTGTTGTGCAAATAGACCATATTTTGTTGCCTTAAAACAATATTATAAAATGCTATGTATAATCTTGGGGTTTTTTTCTTTTTTTTTTTTTTTTTGAGACAGGGTCTCGCTTTGTAGTTCAGGCTGGCCCTGAGTTCACTATGTAGCCCAGGCAAGCCTGGAACTCAGCAATCCTCCTGCCTCTGCCTCCTGAGTGCTGGGATTACAGGCGTGAGCCACCACGCCCGGCACTGTGGTATGTGGTATTGATTGCTGGTGGGCGTGAGTCACCACGCCCAGCATTGTATGTGGTTACCAGGGGTCGAATTCAGGACCTTGAGTTTACGAGGTAGGCACTGGAACCACTGAGCTAAATCTCCGGCCCAAGAAATAGATTTTTAAAAACTCAGATTCTGATTGCCAGGAGAATTTTGAAGTTTCTGTCACAGGGAGATTCTAGAGTTGACTATTTGGGCCAAATCCTGAGTCTCCACCATTTTTCCGCTGTTTGAGTATGAGCAAATTATGGAGCTTTTCTGAGCCTCAGACTTGTCACCCACAGAAGGGACTGCAGTACTTCCCACCCCCACATTCTTGTGATGACTTAATGAGAGTGTGAACACCAAGCCCCTCACGATGCTTGTTCAAAGAGACACATTACATAGTAGCAGCTCCAATCCAGGCCGAGCCTCTCACCCACAGTCACAGGCTGGAGTGCAGGAGGAAGGCTCTCTAGAGGTAATTTCTGAAGCAATGGGTTTAGCAGGAAGAAGTCGACTTCCTTTAAAACAAAAAGTGGTTTTAAAAAGTGTTTTTTCAGAATTGGCTCAGTATGAGCGTTGCCGGGGGAACTTTAAAAAAATGTCAAATCCTGGGCTCCACCCTCTAGGATGCTGATCCAACTGCTCAGGGTGTGATTTGGCTCTGAATTTCATAAAAGCTCTCCAGACAATGGTAATAGGAGCCCAGGTCGGGAGCCACCTCCTTCAGAGCACCCCTCCGTGGGCTTGCATGTCAGGGAAGATCTGCTAAAACACACAAATTAAAATTAAAACACAATTTAAGAACAGAGAGTATCTGTAATAACACAGTCTGACTTTTTCTTTCAAGGAACAAGAAAACAAGGGGTCAAGAGTTTTAAGTCTCGCCATGTATTTTGTTTATTTCTTTGTTTGAGACAGGATCTCCCTACCCCAGGCTGGCCTTGAACTCACTACGTTGCCCAAGTTGGCCTCTGACTCTCGATCACACTGCTTCGGCCCGTCCAATGCTGGGGTGCTGAGCATGCACCCCCGCACCGCACCCACTGTGTCTCCGAGTTTCTGGACAGAAGACCTGCGTCACAGCCCCTGTGTAGGGCCTGGGGCATTATACACACCGGCGTGCGCATGAAGCCAGGCAAGAGTCAGCTTCAAGGGCGCCCTCGAAAGGGAATTCTGGGAAGGAATGCTATGTGAGCAGCTTCTACCTCCGTTTCTGTGGAGGGGAGCTGCCCCTGTCACCTTTGCCTCAGGAGCACAGCCCTGTGGGAAAAACTTAAGGGTCAGGCAGCAGCTACAGCCCAGCCCTCAGGGGCACACTTGGGAGCAGGGGGAGTGGGATTTGAGGGTATGGCAAGCAGGGAAACCAGGGGCTCCCCGATTCTGGTCTTTTTACAGAGTCTCACTCTGTAGTTCAGCTTGGCCTCAAACTCATGATGCTCCTGCTGTCTGACTCCCGGGGAGGGGTTACAGGTATGTGCCACCACACCCAGCTAAGGATTTCATTTTTAACCAAGAAGAGACAGGTGTAGAAGAAAGAA
>PVIC010046607.1:0-14174 GCA_004025085.1 Thryonomys swinderianus
CTTTTTATAATTATTTTGACGCAGGGTTCCAATAAGTTGTACAGGCAGGCCTCAAATTTGGGAATCCTCCTGCCTCAGCCTCCTGAGGAGCTAGGATTATAAGCGTGCACCACCACTCCTGGCAAAATGGAACATTTTACTCTACTTAATTCTTCAAGGCTCACCACACAGGGTACTCTGCACATGAAGTTTCTGCTAGAAATATTTTTGATATGGAGTGAGGGCCTATTGCCTGAGATGAGGAACCAAAAGCTAGGCACTGCATGAAAAGCAGGAGGAGACAACTCCCACCTCCCCCAGGGGTCAGCAGGAGACCTGGATGCAGGGGGAGGGAGGAGGGGGAGGTTAGGGTCCTGCACGGGCACAGATGGTCCTCTTGCCCTCACAGCTGTCAGCTTCTTTGGGAGTTAATGTGCTCTACAGGGGGCTCTGGGCTCCTGATGTCAAAGGTTTATTGCCCAAGGACTTTCCAAACAGAACTCCAACTGCACAAGAAATAACACCAAGAATCAGCACATGGGATCTTAGCAAATCAAACACCCAAAGGAAACAACCAACAGGGTGAGGAAAATCTACAGAATAGGAAAAAATTTTTGCCAGCCACTCCTTTGGGGACCAATATGAACTGTACTTGGAGGTTTCCAGAAGGCATAGTTAGTATATTTAAATATAAACCTAGAACGGGAGGGTCTCTTACTATAAAACCCTGATTTAGTTACACGGTTCTCTCCCTTGAATAGTTTTTAATTGTTTATTGCACTGCGGATTAGATCCAGGGCCTTCACACTGAACTACTTGCTCAATCTTTTTTAAATTTTTTAATTTTGAGACAGGATCTTGTTAAGTCAGCATGGAGCCTAGGCTGGGCTTCAACTTGGAATCCTCCTGCCTCTATCTCCCAAGAAGCTGAGATTACAGGGGTGCACTACCACACCCAGCTTGCCTTTAATATTTTAAGAACAACACTAAGCCCTTGTCCCAGTGTGTTATGTTTTTATGTTTCTAAAAACCCAACCCAGGGCTGGAGATTTAGCTCAGTGTTTCCTGTGCCAGCCTTTCAAGTGCAAGGTCCTGAGTTCGATGCCTGGTAAACGCATAAAGCAATACTGGGTGTGGTGACTCACAACCACCAGCAATTCAGTACCACATACCACAATGCTGGACGTGGTGGCTCACACCAGTAATCCCAGCACTCAGAAGGCAGACACAGGATTGCTGAGTTCAAGCCTTGCCTGGGCTGCATAGTGAGCGAGACCCTGTCTCAAATCAAAGTGAAAAGTCTGGTTTTTTTTCTTTTTTGTATTTTTTTGAGACAGGGTCTCGCTTTGTAGTTCAGGCTGGCCCTGTGCTCACTATGTAGCCCTGGCAAACCTTGAACTCAGCAATCCTCCTGTTTCTGCCTCCCGAGTGCTGGGATTACAGGTGTGAGCCACCATGCCTGGCTGGGTTGTTTTTGTTTTGTGACAAGGTCTCACTTTGTAGTTCAGGCTAGCCCTGAGCTCGCTATGTAGCCCAGGCAAGCCTTGAACTCACAGCAATCCTCCTGCCTCTACCTTCCAAGTGCTGGAATTACAGGTGTGAGCCTCCTTGCCTGGCGCTGTGGTATGTGGTACTGATTGCTAGTGAGCATGAGTTACCATGCTTGGTATTGTTGTATGTGATTACCAGGCATTGAAATAGGGACCTTGCTCTTGCTAGGCAGGCACCGGAACCACCAAGCTAAATCTCTGGCCCCTACAGTTTCTTTTTTTTTTTTTTTTGAGACAGGGTATTACCATGTTGCCAGGCTGGCTTTGAACTCCTGGATTCAAGTGATCCTCCTACCTCTGCCTCTTAAAGAACTGGGACTACAAACAGGACCACCACACCCACTTTGTTAAACTACTGAATTTGCTTCTTATAGTTTTTCTTTTTTTTTTGAGACAGGGTCTCCTTATATGTCTCAGGGTGGCCTTGAACATCCTTTATAATCCAGACTGGCCTTGAATGCACAGCAATCCTCTTGCCTCAGCCTCCCAAATAATGGTATTACACTACCTCTGGCTGTGCTGGGAACGTTAAAACACATGATTTGGCTGGGGCTGGGGATTTAGCTTAAGTGGTACCGCACCAACCTTGGACACATAAGGGCCTAAGTTCGATCCCTGGTACCGCAAAATCAAAACAAAACACATGATTTGTTTTTGGAGTGCTGGAGACTGAACACAGGAACTGGCCAGGCAAATGCCTACTGCTGAGCCACATCCCCAGGCTCACAACAATACTCTGATTTAATCTTGACCTTTTCTGTGTGTGTATGTAGCCAGGCCTCATACAAGCTATGCACGCACTGGATCACAGGCCAAGAGTGCTTCTATCACCTCCACGCACACCTCTTCCCTCAAGGCTGGGGGCACCTGCCTGCAACCACAATTCCTAGGGTCTTGGGACCTTCTGTGTGGCTGGTCTGACACCTTGCTGCACTGTCAGCCAGACCCCAGCCACAGGCAGGGTCTCTGGGGCAGTGTGGGGTGCAGTGCTGACCTGGAGTCACACCTCCCAGGTCTCTCTCCAATAAGAGGAGAGGCTGGTGGCCACACCACCTCTGATCTAGGCTGCTTTCTGACCTGCTCTAATAGAATGCAGTGGGTGTGACATTGTGTGACCTTGGAAAGGTCTTGTCATAGGATTTTTGTTTTCTTAAAATACAGCGGGGGCTGGGAATTTAGCTCAGTGGTTCCGGGCGTCTGCCTAGCAAGCTCAAGGTCCCTGGTTCTATTCCCAGTAAGCACAAACAACAATACCAGGCCTGGTGACTCAGGCCCACCATCAATCAGTAGCACACACTACAGAACCGGGCATGGTGGCTCACGCCTGTAATCCTGGCACTCAGGAGGCAGAGGCAGAGGCAGAAGGATTGCTCTGAGTTCAAGGTTTGCCTGAACTACATAATGAGCTCAGGCCAGCCTGAACTACAAAGCGAGACCCTGCCTCAAAACAAAACAAAACAAACCCAAACAACAACAACAAAAGACCCAAACAAACAGCTGTTGAGCTAGGCATGGTGCCACACTAGTACGTTCCCAGCACTCAGGAGGCTGATGCAGGAGGATTGCCAGGAGTTCAAAGCCAGTGTGGGCTACTTAGTGAGACCCTGTTGCAAACCCTCGGGAAGTTAGTGTATTATTCAGCTTTCTTGTTGCTTGGACCAAATGCCCAGCACCCACAGCTTAGAGGATGGAATGGGTTACCTGGTCAGGATTCAGTAGATTTGGTCAGAGGCTGCAGGAAGGAACATCATAGCCCAAAGTTTTGGTAGAACGCAGCTGCTCAGCTCATGGTCTAGGCAAGGGAAGCAGGGCACCAGTTCTGGGGAAAAGGGACCAAATGTAGACCCCAAGGTCACCTCCACAGCCCACTCACGCAATCCAGAAATGAGCTGCTGGTTCCAAGCCCCTGGGGCTGAGCCAGGACAATTCCCCAGCACAACAGGAAGGTCCTCCTTCCCGTCAGCCCCTGCAGCACCGCACCTCCCACTTGCTGCCTGGTTCTGGGTCCACTTCACACAGAATAAGCCATGACGTTTATTCCTCTGGTTCTTCTAGCACATGGCCTGGTCTCCACAGCTGCTCAGAGTAGGGTAGGCCTGGGTGTCTCACAACTGCCTCCCAGGTCACACCTGGCCACTACCTAAACAATGCCAGAAACACCTGTCAGCGGTCAGCGCTCAGGAGATACTGATGGAAATCGCACACCAGCCACTGCCCTGGGCATTAGAAGGCTGTGGTCCTCAGCTACCCATTTTGCAACTGTGCCAGGCTTTTCCGGAAGCTTCTGCTGCTCCTCTGGGACTCTGAGTCTACACTACCTGAGATCTGAATCATAAGCAGATTTACAGAGCCTGTAGCACAGCTCACAAAGATCACCACGCTTGCATGCTCACTGGGTAAAGACTAAGTGAGCCTCACTTATATAGAGCAGCAGAAGACGTAGAGTCACCTGGTCCAAATTTGAGACTGTTGATTGGCCTAAATTCGAGGTTGCTGATTGGCCCAAATTCGAGGCTGTCGATTGGCCTCAATTCAAACTCTGATGCTTGTGTCCAAGCTCTAGTACAGGCCTGCCCCCTTCAGGCTGGGGCAGGGGTTGCATCTCTAACCAACTCTAAATTGCTGTGAGCAATGGCTTTCCCTCCCTACTGCCGAGGATTGCTGAGTTTGAGGCTTGCCTGGGATACATAGTGAGCTCAGGGCCAGCCTGAACTACAAAGTGAGACTCTGTCTCCAAAAAAAGAAAAGAAAGAAAACAAACAAATAAAGACTATGGGGGGGCGGAGGATTAGCTCAGTGGTTCGGTGCCTGCCTCACAAGCGCAAATTCCTGAGTTCGATCCCCAGTAACCACCTACAATGCTGGGCGTGGAGACTCACGCCCACCAGCAATCAATACCACATACCATAGTGCCGAGCGTGGTGGTTCACGCCTGTAATCCCAGCACTTGGGAGGCAGAGACAGGGGGATTGCTGAGTTCAAGGCTTGCCTGGACTACATAGTGAGCTCAGGGCCAGCCTGAACTACAAAGCAAGACCTTGTCGCAAAAAGAAAAAAAAAAAAAAAAAAACTATGGGATGAGTGATAAGCTCGAATTACATTTTTCTTCATGAAAGTTTTTTTTTTTGTGGCCTAACTACTTGATGGAGGTGAGTGAGTTCTGCCACTAGCATGAGCACAGAAAGTGGCTTCTTCACATAACCTCTGTATTCTTTTGTTTGAGAGGAATAAAGTCATAAAATTAAAAATGATATGCATTTAAAGCTCATGTCTAAATTTGCCATCAAACTATGAGGAAATGGCATAATTACAATAGCGGTGAAAAACCTAATATGTATTATTGAGATGATTATGAGATTATGAAAACAGCTTTAAAATATAGGTGATAAGCCATTTCAAAAAGAAAAACATCAATCTCAACTCATGTCCAGAGATAGGGAGTTGTTAAATTTTTTTTTTTTTTTGAGACAGGGCCTTCTCTGCTTTGCAGTTCAGGCTGGCCCTAAGCTCACTATGTAGCCCAGAGAAGCCTCAGACTCTACAATCCTCCTGTCTCTGCCTCCTGAGTGCAGGGATTACAGGTTTGAGCCACCACACCCGGCATTGGGTATGTGGTATTGATTGCTGGTAGGGGTAAGTCACCATGCCTGGAATTGTATGTGGTTACCAGGGATCGGCACTGGAACCACAGAGCTAAATCTCCAGCCCCTAGTTCCTTTTTTTTCTTTTTTTTTTTTTGGAGACAGGGTCTCGCTTTGCAGTTCAGGCTGGCCCTGAGCTCACTATGTAGCCCAGGCAAGCCTCGAACTCAGCAATCCTCCTGTCTCTGCCTCCCGAGTGCTGGGATTACAGGCGTGAGCCACCACGCCCGGCACTAGTTCCTTTTTTTTTAAAGGGGCACATAAAGACACACACCTGATAGTAGCTTCCAGTCGGCTGGGTTTTCCTGCTTCCAACTCCAGACCTTGTACACACTTGCTGAGTCCTGAAAGGGGGAGATTCTGCCTGAAGCGTCCCCCTGCCTCTGCCTGACTGCAAGGCTCTCACCATTTATTAGGATCCAAAATGTGCTGGAGAAAGTGAGCGAGCGGCTTTCACAGGCAGATGGCTTTCATTAAGTGCAGCCGTTAATCTTGTCCTGATTATGCGCTGGAATATGTTAGATTGCAAGCTTCCTTAATCCACTGGTGAACTATCACCCTAGAATATGTCACTGCAGGGAAATAATTGCCGAGATGTTAATAAAAACCATCAAATAGACCAGCAGCCCCTCCCTCTAGACTTAGGCAGACAAGGATGGAGAAGAGAGGAGTGGTTTGGTAACTGGATTGTATTGTTTTTGGAGCATGTTTTGGGATATGAAACAAACACACAAAGCTGTGTAAAGGGCCTGCTGAGTTATAAAAGTTCTAATTAAGCACTTCATGATGGAAGTCTGAGTTTTATAAAAACAGCATGGGGTCAGGGTTGGGTTTCTATCTCAGTGGCAGAATGCTTCCCTAATATACATGAAGACCTGAGTTTGATCCTGTGTGCGTGTGCACATGAATGCATTAAGAGGTAATGTTTTTGAGGCAGAGTCTTGATGGCTGGTTGTCTTTCTTTCTTTTTTTTTTTTTTTTTTTTTGAGACAGGTTCTCACTTTGTAGTTCAGGATGGCCCTGAGCTCACTATGTAGCCCAGGCAAGCTTTGAACTCAGCAACCCTCCTGTCTCTGCCTCCCCAGTGCGGGGATGACAGGTGTGAGCCACCACGCCCAGCACTGTGGTATGTGGTATTGATTGTTGATGGGCGTGAAGTCTCCATGCCCAGCATTGTTTGTGGTTACCGGAAATCGAACTCAGGACCTTGCACTTGCGAGACAGGCGCCAGAACCACTGAGCTAACCCTCCGGTCCTCTTTCTTTCTTTTTTAAGTTTTTTTTTGAGAAAGGATCTTGCTTTGTAGTTCAGACTGGCCCTTAACTCACTATGTAGCCCAGGTTAGCCTTAAACTCACAGCAATCCTCCTGCCTCTGCCTTCCAAATGCTGGGATTATAGGCGTGAGCCACCATGCCGGGCATTGTGGGATGTGATACCTGGGATGGAACTCCAGACCTTGCGCTTGCCAGTCAGATGCTGGAACCCCTGAGCAGAATTCCCAGCCCTATGGCTGGTTTCTGACCCCTGAGGTCTAGCAGTCTTTCTGCTTCAGTCTCTCAAGTAGTTGGGACTACAGGTGCACATCACTGCAGCTGGCTCAGGATAATTCTCCATGTAACAAATGACTCATCATAAAAATTTTAGAGTTGTTTGGTAAATTTAGCATAACATTTAGGTTTTAAAATTCTGTCTGTGACATATTTAGAGCATATCTTAAGTGTAAACTAAGAGTATAAAAGCCTAAAGTGGAAGAAAATAATGGCATCAGAAGCCCATTTCCTTTGTTCTGTTCATTTCCTCCATTTCACTCTAAACCTGCCTGTGAGATAGAAAAAGTTGCTCTCTACCTCTTTTTTTTTTGAGACAGGGTCTCGCTTTGTGGTTCAGGCTGGCCCTGAGCTCACTGTGTAGCGCAGACAAGCCTCAAACTCAGCAATTCTGCTTCTGCCTCCTGAGTGCTGGGAATACAGGTGTGAGCCATCATGCCTGGCACTGTGGTGTGTGGTACTTATTGCTGATGGGCATGAGTAACCATGTCCGGTATTGTTGTATGTGCTAGTGGGGAGTGAACTCAGGAACTTGTGCTTGCTAGGCAGGCTCCGGAACCCCTAAATCTCTGGCCCTGTACCTCTTTATTTTTACAGTGGCAGAGTCAATAAAAATGAAAGGCTTCCTGTAAATCTCTTCCAATGTTAAAGTTAACTTCTTCCTATTAACAAGAAATAGTTAATTTTTTTTCTGTTTGTTTGCTTACTTTTTAAATTATTTTAATTTAAAATTTTTTTTTTTTGAGACATGGTCTTGCTTTGTAGTTCAGGGTGGCCCTGAGCTCATTATGTAGCCCAGGCAAGCCCCAAACTTACAACAATCCTCCTCCCTGGTCAGAGTACTTTTTACATGTGGCTTAACAAACAAGACTTTTTAGAGACAGAATCTTGTTGTGTAGCTTGGGCTAAATTTAAACTCAGTATGTAGCTGAGACTGGCCATGAACTTGTGGCTATCCCCCTGCCTCAGCCTCCTGAGGGTTGGCTGGGATTATAGCCATGAGTAATCATACCTGGCAGAAACTGGGTTTTCTTATCAGTAAGGTAGAAGATTATTCGAGATTCTCTACACAGCATGCTCAGGGAGAGGCCTTAGGGGTAGTAAAAACTGTGCAATGGCTACATCATTCTGCATAGCAAAAACAAAGACTAGAATTCAATGTTCCCGACCCTCACTGGGGGGCACAAGAATAAGGACAGATCATATTGAAACATGTCTGGTAGGCCAACCAGCTGATGAGAACAAACACAGGAACCAAGATGGCAGCGTGGCTGTCTCTGCAGGGAATCCCCGGTTGTAATCTCAGCCAAGCAGTTGTCCTTAGGATGGGAGGTCTGGCTACCTTTGTATTAGTGCAGGAGGTATTAATGACTAGAAGGGGGATAGGTATTAGTTGTGGGGCTGTTACTGGCTGTGACACCTCAGATAAACCATACGATATCTCTCTCAGCTCACATCTCCTCACACTTAATACACAGATGTCTTGCTAAATTGTTATGAGGATCAGCAAGGATCAGCCATGTCAAAGCCCTTTGAAAAAGGGTGTGCTATTATCCAAACACAGGAGCGTTGGTAAATACCTAAACCTTCCAGAAAACAGGTTCCAGGGGGAAATCAGCTAAGATCTACATCTCTTCCATTTTCTGATAACATTTTACTCTAAACCTGTCTATGAGATTGAAAAAGTCACTCTGTACCTCTTTATTTTTATGCTGGCAGAGTCAATAAAATGAAAAACTTCCTGTAATTCTCTTCAAATGTTAAAGTTAACTTCTTCCTATTAACAAGAAATAATTAATTGGTTTCTGTTTGCTTGCTTTATTTATTTTTTATTTTTTATTTTTTTTGAGACAGGGTCTCACAGTTCAGGCTGGCCCTCAGCTCACTATGTAGCCCAGGCAAGCCTGGAACTCAGCAATCCTCCTGCCTCTGCCTCCCGAATGCTGGGATTACAGGCGTGAGCCACCACGCCCAGCACTGTGGTATTGATTGCTGGTGGGCGTGAGTCTCCACGCCCAGCATTGAATGTGGTTACCAGGATAGAACTCAGGGCCTTGCGCTTGTGAGGCAGGCGCTGGAACCACTGAGCTAAATCTCCGGCCCATGCTTGCTTTATTTAAAAAAATTTTTTTTCAGACATGGTCTTGCTTTGTAGTTCAGGCTGGCCTTGAGAGGAGGGGTCTTGCTGTGTTTTTCAGGCTAGTCTTGAACTCCTCTTCTCAAGTGATCTTGCTGCTGTAGCTTACCAAATAGCTGGGACCACAGGTGTGCAGTATTGTCTGGGAACAACTAGGAATTTACTTGTGATAATCCCAGCAATCAGGAGGCTGAGGCAAGAGGATAACCCTCAGTCTGAGGCCAGCCTGGGTTACACAGTGAATTAAAGTCCAACCTGAACTATACAGCCTAAAAAAGAAGTTTACCCATGGGGAGGAGGTCTCAACTTCCTTTCTTTCCTGAGTGTTTTGGCAGAGACCACTGCCTGTGGGCACATCTACCTGGATGTCCATAACTACTGGGGAGCCACATGGTCCAGGTCCAGGGTCTCACTATGCAGTTCAGGCTGGTCTTGAACTCATTATGTAGCCCAGGCTGACTTTGCAGTGATCCTCCTGTCTCAGCCTCCTGAGTGCTAGGATTACAGGTGGGTGCCACCATGCCCAGTTCAAACTCTCCATTTTCATCTGTTCATTGGTCATTGAGCAACTATTTAGGTGTTTATGCTATGCCAATCACTGCTCAGGGAGAAGCCCACAGCTGATAAGGCAGGCCTTAGTAACACTGGTGTCAGCTCTGCCAGAGGACTTTGCTGAAAGCAGTTCCTGCCCAGTACCTCATACTCCAGATCCAATGGGGTGCGTGGAGACTGTACCAGTTCTTTCTACTTTCTGCAGTGGTCTCGGCTTTTGAGACTTCTCCAAACGCATGTGTGGGCAATGGCAAGAGAGCATGCAGCCTCTGAGATGTCAAGAGACTACAAGGGTGGAATCCTCATAAATGGGGTTAGTGACCTAAGAAAAGATGTCACCATGTGTGGGCACAGCAAGGTGCTATTTGTGAACCAGGAATAAGCCCTCAGACACCAGATCTGTGGACTTCTCGATCTGGACCTCACGGCCTTCAAAACTGTGGGTATCACCCAGGTATGGTGGCACATGTCTGTAATCTCAGCCCTGGAGGTTGAGGCAGGAGGATGCTCTGAGTTCAAGGCAGCCTGAGCCACACAGTGAGTTCAAGAATAGCCTAAATAGTGTAGCGGGACTGTCTAAAAAAAAAAAAAAACAGAAAGAAAAAGAAAAAATTGGGGCCAGAGATTTAGCCCAGTGGTTCTGTTGCCTGCCCAGTAAGCACAAGGTACTTGGAGCCCAGGTAACCATACAACAATAATACCAGGCATGGTGACTCATGCCCACCAGCAATGAGTATCACATACGACAACAGTGGGCGTGGCAGCTCACTCGGGAGGGAGATACAGGAGGATTGCTGAGTTTGAGGCTTGCGGGGGCTACATAGTGAGCTCAGGACCAGCCTGAACTACAAAGTGAGACCCTGTTTCAAAAAAAAAAAAAGTCTCAAGCTGTAATCAACAGTCTTTATTTGTGACTGCCACTGTTTTCAAAATATTATCATTAGGGAGGGAAAACCACGGTAGACGCCTTTTTCTCTCGGCACTCCAGGCTTTTTTAGCTTTCAGGAGCAGGGGTGGAGGGGGGGGGCGTGGCTGCGCAAAGCACGCTGGGGATTGAGTTGGCAGCGGTTTCTGCGCCTGTGCGCGCGCAAGTGCGCGGGGAGCCTTGGCGCTATACGGTGACATCACGCGCCTCCGTGCCTATTTTAGCAGTGAGGTGGGCGGAGCTCCAAGTGGCCAAGCGCTGGGGGAGAGGGTTGGTGACACTTTGCAGGCTGTGAGCTCTTAAGTCAATATTTGTTTCTAGAAGGGATTTCGGAATAAACTATCTCTGTCATCACTTTGGGGGACACTGCAATTCTAAGACTAATCAGCAGAGTTCCCCTGGACCCAGACATGTTCATTTTGGAACGCTGCATAGAGGGAACGAGAAGCGGCCTCTGATCCGGCTTGAGGAGGGCCTGAAGGTGCGGCCAGTCCCTTCCAGTCGCACTGCCGCCCTCCTCTTCCCGGAGTCCGCCCAGCCTCCCAAGAAGGCCTGCCTTCCGCCCTGTTTGAGGAATGTACTTTCTGGGAGACGTTTTGAAATTAAGAGGTGAGGGTCAGACACGAACCTCTGAGCCAAGTTTCAGCAAACACCGTTATTGGGGCAGATCCCCGAGTTATTTTTAGGCAAGGACCCAGAGGCTGTTTCTGAACCCCGGGGCTGGAGTAGGACACGCAGTGCTAATGAGTTCTAGTAGTAAAGTAGGAGTTTCCGTCCACACCTAGTGGCAGGCAGGCAATGACGACAGATTTGGAAATGACAGAATCCGAGCATAGGTTCCAAGTCAAGTGATCCTCTTGCCTCAGCCTCCAAGTGCTGACATTACGGGCCTACTCTACCTTGTCCTGCTCGCACTCGCATTTTTAAAAATACATTTTATCTGCTGGGCGTGGAGACATGCCCACCAACAATCAACACCAATGCCGGACTGGTGGCTCACGCCTGTAATCCCAGCACTCGGGAGGCAGAGACAGGAGGATTGCTGAGTTCGCCGCGGCTTGCCTGGGCACCATAGTGAGCTCAGGGCCAGCCTGAACTACAAAGCGAGACCCTGTCTCAAAAAGCAAAAAAAAAAAAAAAAAAAAAAAAATTTTATCTCCTCAACCGGATCCTATTTTTTAAGCAGAGGAACTGTGTATAAATATGCACTTCCCGCAGGACCTGAAATAGGTCATTAATATTTGGTTAATGAATAAATGATTCTTTAACTCTAACTTGTCCTGGGTTTACCAGAGTCACCACATAATTTCTTTTGTATTGCAGAAATGTGTCTTCGTTTCTGGAAAACTGTTCCTGCTGGCTGGGAGGTAGCGCTCTCATTACTGTGGGAACAATCTACCTTTGGAAAGAAATCATTAGCAGAACCAGAAACAGAATTCAGGAGTCCGGGCCAACATTGCGCACACTTAATCTCAATATATAAACTTGAATTGCTGTGGACTTTTCTGGGCAGCAGCTTTAGTGCTGGCTTCAGATCAGGAAGGAATCAGTGACACAAAAGATAGAAGAGGCTATGTGCTCTCTGCCCTTCCCCGGCTTCTGGGGTTTGGCCTTTTTATGTTTCAAAATGGGAATGGAAGAGACAGAAGAGAAGAGAGGGTTGATTTGCATGAGAATAGGCGACCCAAGGGGAGTGTGACTGAGAAATCTGTTCACTCTGAAGGCCGGAAGTGTCATGTTAGGCCGCCTTGGAGGGGCCGAAATAATTGTTCACAGACTGGTGCTTTTTCTTCCTTTCTTTTCTGATCTAGAAAATGACAGATTTCTCTTTAGCAGTGGGCAGCACTGACTTAGCCTTTGATTAAATCCTATTTGCCTTCTAGAACACTAGTTGAAAAGTGTTTCCAGGTCATCGTGGCCGGCACGGTGCTCGCAGGTAGCTTATTACAGAAGCATTCGTTGTTCTCTCTCTGGTCTGCTTCTCCGGCCACCAGAGTGTGGACTCTTGTGCTCAGATCAGGTTTTTCTCTGAATACGGCTGGAGCGATTCCTGTGGGGGAGGTCGTTAGCTGGGAGCTTTATAGAGATAATAAAAGCATTAATTTAGAATGCCAAACTCACATGTGGAAGAGAACCTAGACCCGTCTTATGCAGTGGCGCTGAGGGGGGACACTGTTTTATATACAGCAACCCCAGACCCCAAATTCCCTGTGGTCCAGCACTGCTGTTAATTTATTATTCTGCGCTGCTGGGGACTTGGGCCACAAGGCCCCGAGAGAGGATTTCTCTTTGCAAATGTAAGGGAGAGTGTTTCCTGTCTACTGGAAGGGCTCAGGTCTGCGAAGACAGAAGATAGTCCTTTCTCCAGCTGGCTCAATTGGGAGAGTCTCTCTCTCTCTCTTCCCTCTCTCTCTGTCTCTGTGTCTCTGTCTCTGTTGCTCTCTGTCTCTCTCTCTGCCTCTCTTTCTCTCTCCCCATAGTCTCACAATGTAGCCTAGGCTGGTCTTAAACTCATAGTAATCCTTCTGCCTCAGCCTCCTAACTGCTTGGATGACAGTTGTGCACTACCAGGCTTGGTTTGTGAGTGATTTAAAAAAAAATGTAGTTTGTAATCTGACTCACTATAAAGATGAATTTGCAGGGCTGGAGATTTAGCTCAGTGGTTCTGGCGCCTCCCTAGCAAGCGCAAGGTCCTGAGTTCCATCTCTGTAACCACATACAACAACACCAGGTGTGGTAACTCACACCCACCACCAGTCAGTACCTCATACCAAAAAAAAAAAAAAGATGAATTTGCAGTAGAGAGTTACCTCAGATCAAGTGTCAAGGGTACTTAGAGTTTATTTTTATTGTTTGGTACCAGGGATGGAATCAGGTTCCTTGCACTTGCCAGGATGGCTCCATGGCACTGAGCTATACCCCTGGTCCCACTTTGGGTTTATTTTATTTATTTATTTTTTACTTAGGTTTTTTTTTTTTTTGATACAGGGTCTTGCTTTGTAGTTCAGGCTGGCCCTGAGCTCAGTATGTAGCCCAGGCAAGCCTCAAACTTAGCAATCTTCATGCCTCTGCCTCCTGAGTGCTGAGATTACAGGTGTGAGCCACCATGCCTGGCATCATGGTAAGAGGTACTGATTGCTAGTAGGCGTGTATCACCATGCCTGGTATTGTTATATGTGGTTACTGGAATTGAACCAGGGACCTTGCACTTGCTAGGCAGGTGTCAGAATCACTGAGCTAAATCTCCATCCCTAGGGTTTGTTTTCAATTAATATATGTTAGCAGTTAGCAGAACATAATGGTAATAGTCCTTGTGTGGAACTGATCCTTGTACATGGTACATCTCAATTTTTTTTTCAGCTTCTTTCCCTCCCCTCCCTTGTCCTACTCTTTGTTTTTTTTTTTGAGACAGGGTCTCGCTTTTGTAGTTCAGACTGGCCCTGAGCTCACTATGGTGCCCAGGCAAGCCTCAAACTCAGCAATCCTCCTGCCTCTGCCTCCCGAGTGCTGGGATTACAGGCGTGAGTCACCACGCCCAGCACTGTGGTATGTGGTATTGATTGCTGGTGGGCGTGAGTCTCCACGCCCAGCATTGTATGTGGTTTCTGGGGATCGAACTCAGCACCTTGCGCTTGCAAGGCAGGCACCGGAACCACTGAGTTAACCCTCTGGCCCTCCCTTGTCCTACTCTTGTTCCTCTTCTTTTTTGCAAATGATCTATCTCCTTATTTCCTATTATCTAACTTACATTTTTCTCATATAAGAGAAATCATACCATATTTCAGCATGGGTTTCCTGATTTATTTCACTTAACACTGTGGTCCCAAGGTGCATTCCTTTCC
>PVIC010046608.1:0-14159 GCA_004025085.1 Thryonomys swinderianus
TCTTTCTTTCTTTCTTTCTTTCTTTCTTTCTTTCTTTCTTTCTTTCTTTCTTTCTTTCTTTCCTGTCTGTCTGTCTGTCTTGTACCAGGTATTGAACTCGGGCCCTTCTGCTTCCAAGGTTGGCATGGTACCACTTGAGCTAAATCCCCTGCTCCCCTCATTCTTATATCGCTTTCTCCACTTTCCTACAGCAGAATGAAGAGTGACTGCTGATTGGTTGACTGAATAATCAAATTTTAAACATACCAAGGCTATTGCTGCCTGACCAATTGCAGGCTGTGTGAGGAGAGGAGTCGTGATAAGGTGGATGTGCCAGTGCAGCCCAGTGTTACTCTCTCTGTTCTCCGCACTGCAGTCTTGCTCCCAGCTTGTTTATACATTTGCCTCCTGACACAGAAACTGAGTCCCCTGAGAACAAAGAGTAAGGCATCAATGTCTGTATTCTTAGTACAGGGTCTGGCAAACATGGTATGCTTTCTGGAAAACCAAATAAACACATCCTCTGAAACACCGCATGTACTCATCATCAGTCAAGGAGCTCAAAGTGTAATATTAGGGTTTTAAAAGTCAATGTCACTTGAGTCCACTTGTGGTGGTCACTTTGATACGGCTCCCCATTATCTCAACTTCCCTCTGTCCACACTCTTGGGCAGGCTGACCATAACATACATAATGTCTTTTTTTAATGAAAACAGTTTGGAAAATTGATGAGCAGACTCTTCTAAGGTTAGGCTTTAAAAGATTGTGGTTGTTCTGGCTTTTTGTCCCGGGCTCTTTAGATGCACCAATTCGGATGAAGAAGTGATCAACCTGGCCCGAAACTTCAGCATAACAGCAAGTCTGGAATTGAGGCCCCCAGGGTCGTCTGAAGGAACAGAATCTGCTAATAACCACCAACAGAAATTCGAAGGAGGTCCTGCCTGGATTGAAACTTAAGGGGAGAGTGGCCTGATGGCACGGTATCATCCACTTCAGAGACACCTCGCGGCTTGCGGAGGACTTGGGTAAGTCCTTCAATCTCTGACTTAGAGAAACTTTTTCAAAATGAATATGTGCTGTTTTAAGCCATTAATGTTTGAGATAATTTGTTTAGCACTCTATAACCAAAGCAATGTGTGTTTCATATGCATTTAAAAATGGTAAAACCAATACAAAATATTCTTGCCATGATAGATTTTGTTTTGCTCTGACACATTAGTTATGCCACATGGTGCGTGTTGTTGAAGCATATAATAAGGGTGTTTTAGTTACTTTTTTGATACTGAGATGAAATACTCAACATCCAAAGTGAAAGGACGGAAAGGTTACTTTAGTTCATATTTTTGTAGAGGCTGTGGTCCATAGTTAGCTGAATCCAAGGCAGGGCAGCATAGCAAGAAGATATTATAGAGGAGAAAGAGTTCATAGTGGGCAGAAGGCACGAAGGCAGCAAAGCAGCAACATAGTGAGGAAGTGGAGGAAGCAGAGGAAGTGGAGGAGGGGGAAGCAGCAGCAGTCTCCCCCTTCCTTTATCCCTTCCAGAACACCTGCCCTTTGGGTGGTGCCACTTACACCCAGGTGGGTCCTCCCATTCTCCACACCCAAAACTATCCTGACCCAATCAGTGCACTAATTTGTAATCACACATCCTTAGGCCCAGCATCACATAACCCAGATCCAGCCACCTGCAGAAAGCCCCACCTCTGATTGCATGTCACTTTGGTGGGACAACTAGACCCAACCCATAGCAATATTCATGGTATATTATAAAGAAAAGATGTTTTCTGTCATGCTGAGGAGTTAAGCCTAAGGCCTTCACACTCAGCTGTAACCTCAGCTGTTCTTCCTTTCCATTTTGAGTCAAAGTCTTGCTAATTTGGCCATGCTGAGCTTGAATTTTTGATTCCCTTGCCTCAGCTTCCCAGAGTGCTGTGATTACAGACACGCACTGCCACATCTGACTAAAAGGTGAGTTTTTAGAGTGAGTAAAAAGAGCTGATGCATATTTAATCTTTACCATTAATAGTCTGTTAAAATTTTGACAAATTGCCAAATTGATCTGTATGAGTGTTCTGTCACCACTAGGTGTAAGGATTAATGAAGAAGAGAAAGTGTAGTAACAGTTCTTGAATCAAAGGCTTAGAAAGTTTAGAGTTTCAGAAAATATTTGTTTGATGACCATCCCCCCCCCCCCAGAGTTCACAGGATCTCTGAAAAATCACTTTGGATTTTTGTGTGTGATACATTCTTCCTCTGAAGAAACAATCCACACATCTCACTATATACTAAAGGAATGATTTATTTCTATGACATTTAAAAATATTGATCTACTCTGACCCCTATAGATAGAGCACTTGTGGTGGGAAGGGAATTAACTCAAGACCTTCACAATAAGCTATATCCTTAGCCTCTTTTTATTTTTTAAATTTTGAGACATGGTCTCACTATGTTGCTAAGTTACCCAGGCTGAGCTAGAACTTGCAATCCTCCTGCCTCAGCCTCTAAGAATGCTGGGATTATAGGTTTGCACCACATACACACCTCATAAGAGATCTGTAGAAATACAAATTTTCAAATCACCAATGTAGTGCTCCTGAAATTTCCTTCATTGTTTGTTTTTTTTAATATATTCAGCTTGTTCAAGCACAAAATATTCTTTATGTCTTAATTCACCTGAGAAATGCTTTTGTCATCCACCCACACATGTTTGTTAGATTCTGCTTCTGTACCAGGTCCAGGTGCTGAGAATACAATAAGGAATAAGACATGGCCTCCTCTCAGAGGTAGCTGATGTGCCCGTAGACAGGTGATGTCATTTAGGATGAGTTTTTATATTTGTGCAACCTTACAGATGTGCTGTATTTCTAAGATATTGGTACTATCTTTTTATCTGGCTCTTAAAAAATAAGCTTTCTATCAGAAGGACTCACTGGGCACTCCTAGGAGTCCTACTTAACTTGAGATCATCAGAGTGGAAATGTCCAGTGCCCACAGTACCGAAGACAGAGTCCAGAATGAGCTTTCTTCAGAAATGACCTTGGCAATATGAAATTTGAGCCAACAGAATACAATTACCTCTTTGAGCAGTGACTGTTGAAGCTCAGTTCTACTGTGGTAATATTTTTATTTGTGCTCTATTTTGTTATTGATCATTTTTCAGACATTTGTAAGACTCTAAGTTTCAGATGTGTATCTGTGGCCTTCTAAAAATTACCATGAGAACCCAATTGTGTGAAATATCATATAATGCAGGATGAATTATATTTCTTAGTGTCTGTTTTCAAAATAACTTCCTACTTACAATTCTAATCTTTTTTTAATTGAATTCTTTATTGGTACAATTTATATAATCTCAAAATCACATATAACATTGGGAAATTTGTACCAGTATATGCCACTACAATTCTAATCTTTGGGAGACAGGTACAGTAGGGTCTGAAGAGTTAATATTTTGTGAAAAAGCAGCAATACAGACTTAAAAAGTGAAATACTATAGTAAAGAATCTATGTGGCAGCAATGAAAATGTTAAAACATAAGAAAAATTATAATAAACAAGAAAAATAAAATGAATTTTCAATCTGATGCAAGTATCATACTTGTATATGCTAAAGCATCATACAATGTCTCATAAATATGTGCACTTTGTTTTTATGTATCAGTTAAAATAAATTTTTCTTTTGGAGACAGGGTCTTCCTTGGTAGTTCAGGCTGTCCCTGAGCCCACTATGTAGCCGAGGCAAGCCTTGAACTCTGCAATCCTCCTGCCTCTGCCTCCTGAGTGCTGGGATGACAGGTATGAACCACCACACCCGGCACTGTGGTATGTGGTATTGATGGCTGGTGGGTGTGAGTCATCATGTCCGGTATTGTATGTGGTTACTGGGATCAAACTCAGGGCCTTGCACTTGCGAGTCAGGCACTGGAACCACTGAACTAAATCTCTGGCCCAAAATAATTTTTTTTAAAGAGTACAGGCAATAGACAGCTATATGGCTAGATTCCAGTCCAAAGACAGAATTAAGATTAGTGAAAGCAAACCAGAGTAATTTATCTGTGTATGAGAAGCAGGGGGGTGGGGGGATGAGCTTTAATTTCGGCTAAAACAACATACAGTAAGAGTTACAGTCTGTCTGATAAGTTCAAGTGAAGAAATGTGACATTGAGAGCTGAGTTGATCTCCTAGCGTCTGGCATGAAATGAGGTTAAAATAGTCACTGACACTGTATCACTTACCTCTCAGTTCAGTTTCCAGTACTGAGAACACCATGGAGACAGCAGCTCTTAGTAATCAGAGGGTGATAGGAAATTTCTTGGAAAAAACAGAGTGATACAGGAGAGTGTGGAGAAGGGATAGAGGGAAACCCCAGAGAGAGTTTCATATCCCAGTGGGATTAGTACAAAACTCAGATATAAAAGACAAAGTAGTGATCTCTTATTGTATTCTTTACATGTGTTTGCACAAGTGTGATGAAACGAAAGTCTTTCTTTTTTTTTTTTTTTTGAGACAGGGTCTCGCTTTGTATTTCAGGCTGGCCCTGAGCTCACTATGTAGCCCGGGCAAGCCTAGAACTCAGCAATCCTCCTGTCTCTGCCTCCCGAGTGCTGGGATTACAGGCATGCGCCACCACTCCCGGCACTTCTTTGTTTCTATTTTTATCAGGAGGATTTTCAAGTCTCTGTCCTATTTGGATCTTAACAGCTAAAACTTCAAATTCATCTCAATGTTTTATACTGGTAACTTAAATTTCAAAACCATCACTGCCATTAGCAACATGATATTATCAAATGGTGAATAGCTTTTAGTATATTTTTAATCATTATGTGTACTTTTGAACACATATAGATTCATTACTGGAAAATATAATGCATACCATATTTTAAAAATAAAATTTTTATAGAAAGTTAGGTGCTGGTTCCAAATAATTATAAATTCTCTGTACTTAATTGTCTAGGAAGATATAATTTTAGTATGTGTGATATCTGCCTACTAAATAAAATCCAAAAAAATGTTTTGGTTATTTGAGGAAATGTTATTGTTTTAAATGATCAGAACTAGTTGATTACTAATTAGCTTTTCTACATGTTTAATATTGTACAAATAAAAACAAAGTTGTTATCCAAAACCCCAATATATAATATCATATGTTTATTCTTCATTTGAAGTAACATTTAGGATTGTAACTAAAAGGTTCTCTGAGGATTCACCGCATAAGTTCATATAAGTTATGAGCTAACGTCCTGCTTATTATTTCAAAATTATTTCAAATTTATTTTGAAAAATGTATTATTAGTTGACAAATGAAAATTATGTATTTTATGGCATATATCAAGATTTTTTGAAATATGTGTAAAGTGTGGATCCGATAGATCAAGCTAATTAACATCTCTTGCCTCTCATATTTACTTTTTGTGGTGAAATTGATAGATCAAGATTTCTAGTCATTGGCCAGTCTATCCATTATAGACAGATCATAATGTAATTCTTATACTCTAAAGAAAACACTGATCTTCTACCTTCTTTCAACACATACCCATGAACACACACATACATTTAAATTATGAAGAAGAGGTAGGAGACTCTAAAGAAAACACTGATCTTCTACCTTCTTTCAACACATACCCATGAACACACACATACATTTAAATTATGAAGAAGAGGTAGGAAGAAAGCATTATTTAGAAAGGTAAGAGTGGAAGAATCTTTGTTGTTTTGCTTTGGCAGTACTGGGGATCAAACTCATGACCTTGAGCTTGTGAAGCAGGCTGCTCCACCACTGAGCTAAATCCCCAGGCCAGAATGGAAGAGACCTGGGTTCTCAGCAGTTGTGAGTCTTGCTGAACAAAGTCATTCTCTCTGTGTCCTGGTAGCAAAGGATGCTCTTTCTATAAAATGAAAACTTCAGTATGACTAGGGGCTCTTACTGCTCTGTTTCCTCTGTAATCCCTGCCCATGGCTGAGGTAAGGATGGGGGAGGCTGTTCTCTCCATATAGTGTTCAGACTTCAGACCCTTTTCCTTGCCTGTGTAAGTGTGGAGCCTAGGGTTTATTTCAGAATTGAGGAGTGAAAGGCATGTGCAGTCTCCAACTGTTCCTCCTTTGAAAACTGGTTTCTCTCAGACACTTTGTGGACTGCTGTTTGATTTCTTTCTGGGAAGAGCCCCACCCCTGTAAACATAGGCAAAGTCCTGTTTTAGACGTATTTCCCACTTTTGTGTTTTTGCAAGCTTGTTCCATTCTTCTCAGTTTAATGAGGGCCACTTTCATGCCACTCAGAAGGATAGCTGGGAGACCATGCTGTGTCTTACAACCACCTCTGAACTGAGCTGCTTAGTTTAACTGAGAAGACCCTGTGGCTTTAGTCACTGAACATCCCTCTCGATTATATTCACATTTTCTTTGGCTCAGCGAGTCACATGTGGTCATATATAACTTCAAGAAGGCTGAGAAACATTCTCAACAGTGACTTCAGGAATAGGAGGAAATTGTAGAAAATGGCCTTGTCCTCTACCACATTTGGCAAAATGCAAGGAACTACAAACTTTAGCCTGTCAAAGAAAAAAATGCCAAACTTGCCATTAAATATTTTTGGCTTACACAGCGAATCATTGTCTCTGTTCCCAGAAAAAGTCTCCTCTCAGGAAGGACCTCATTGGCCCACATCTTCCTGAGAGGCTTTGGGGTCTGCTGTGGGCCAAGGGCTGAGGGATGGAGAAGGTGAGGATGCCTGAGGGATGGTTTCAGAAGCCAAAAGGAAATTGCAATAGTATCGGTCGTACTATCAAGGTACTAATGAAAAGTGGCACTTACTGCTTTTCTAGTAATGAAGGTTTGAGCCCAAAAGCTTTGCTGTAGGCTCCATCCCCAAACTTCTTAAGTTGTGTAATTTTATTTTGAGGCTAAGTTGCCCAGGCTGGGCTTGAACTCACAATCTGTCTACATCAGTCTTCCACACAATGAGAATTGTAGATGTGCAACATCATACTTTGCTATGGAAAACCAATTTTTTAAAAAAGAAGTCAGAGAGTCTGGAGGATATTAAGAGCAAAACAAGATGGTTTAGAGTGGCTGAGAAAGCGATGCTGGAAAATGTTTTCAATATTGACAGGAAATCAATATTTGAGGGGGGTTGAACAGGAGTTGTGAAGATATCTGATCCAACTAGGACAATGCCTGTTGTTAGTGTTAGGAGTTTTCGTTCTCCATGTAAGTATGTAACAGGTCTTCATATCTAAAAGAGGAAACACATTCTCAAGAACTATCAGGGGCTTTCCTGGAACATTTTCCCTGGATTGGTGGAGATTAACAGAATGGATGCGTAGCAACTTCTGAGCAAATCAGCCCACATCCCTAGGAAGGAGAGAGACCTGTGTGAGCCCGGAAAGTGACACCTGAAGCATAAACTTGAGGAGAGACTTAGATGTTCTCTGGGGCAAGGGATGGCACTGGGAAGCTACTTTGGCTTTAGGGACTCTACCCTCCTTGGAAATGTTGCTCTATTTTAAGCATAAGCAGAATAGGGACACATTTTCTCACATCTTGTCTTCATTTGGAGTTCACCATGGACCTAGATGATGCTTCAGAGGTGTAGATGGGGGAGCATCTCCTTGGATGTGGACCAAGGAGCAGCATGAGGAGAAGAGAGAGGACTGTGAGAAAAGTCCCTTCTGTAAGTACCTTATATGAAGTCCAGACCAACCAATTTTGTTCAGGAGCCAATCGCTTGACTAAGTTGAGCTTCAGATACCCTTTCTGTAAAACCTGTGCAGAGAATTCCTCAAGATCAGAACGGAATCATTGTCTCTGGCTTCTTTAGGTGTGAAATATATGTCTAGTGACTGTTTTTCCAATGAACAAAAAACAACAGTCATATCGCATATCCGCTGATGTTCACATTGCAATAAAATATGCATCAGCGTTTTTTTTTTTTTTTTTTGAGACACGGTCTCGCTTTATAGTTCAGGCTGGCTCTGAGCTCACTATGTAGCCCAGGCTAGCCTTGAACTCAACAATCCGCCTGCCTCTGCCTCCCAAGTGCTGGGATTACAGGCGTGAGCCACCACGCCCGGCTGCATCAGCATTTTTTATGGAGTTGTCGGTGCTTACCTGTCTCAGTGCCTTAAAAGGGGGATGTTGTGGCAGGACAGCTACTTACTCCATGGCTTGTTGCTACCTTGGTCCTGTCTTCCCACAGAATTCTTTAAACAAAGTTAAGAAGAATCATATTGTAAGGAAATATGTGCACCCATGTTCACAGCAGCTCAGTTTGTCATAGCCCAATCTTAGAAACAACCCAGATGCCCATCAACTGGAGACTGGATAAAGAAGTTGTGTTTTTGTTTTTTTTTTAAATAAAATGGAGTATTACTCCTGCATAAAGAATGACAAGTTTCATTCTTTTATGTGCAAATGGATACACCTTGAGGACACACTATTAAATGAAATAAATAGATCCCAGATATGTAAATACTGTATCTTTTCTCTGGTATGAGAACCTGTAGATGTAAATGAGTTCTAGAATGTACGATGGATTTTGTGAAATAGGAAATATTCAAAAGGAATGTGGTAGGGGAATGTAATGAGGGGAAAGAATAAATATGATTTGGAAAGAAAAAGAAATAACATGTATATAGAGGGTGGGGGATTGTGGAGTGGGTAGGGATATGGGTAAAAATGAGAATTGACTTGTGTCATATTCTGGTACCAATTCCCCAATGTTGAGTGTGATTGTGAGCTGTACATAAAATGTACCAATAAAGAATTCAATTAAAAAAATGTTAAGAAGAAGCTCCACTGTACACCAGTAAGAAGACCAGGAAGACAATGACCAACAAGAAACATCAGGCAGAAGACAATGGCATCTCACCAATGACTGGGAAATGACATGTGCCCCAGCAATGCAGAGAGGATCGGAGACTGGAGTTCTTGAGAAATGCTTCCTGGAGAGGGACTGACTTGGCCTGGGTCTCCAGGGAGGCTTTGAGTGGAGTAAGAACGATGAGTGGAGACAATGCTGAGGTGACCTCAGACAAGTGAAGAAGCCACCCGGAATGGGTGGCAGCTGTGGGATCCACTGTGTCACCAGGGGGATGAAAAAGTCAAGTCAGTGGGAATCAGACCGTAAGACTGTCTTTTAGTTTGTGATAGGAAGTCAGTGACTGCTGGCTTTTAAGTGCAGGGATGAGTGGTTTTGAAAACATATTTCAATAACAGTGCAGGAGGAATGATTACATGAGGAAAGCATAGAAAGAGGAAATGAATACACTTATACTGCATCACTTACCTAAGCTCTGGAATCTGTTCTTGGGCCAAAACACCCTTAGGGTCAAAGTGGGCAGGTCATGAACCATGGTCAAAACATCCTGCTCATATTACACAAGGACTGCTCAGGAAGCCAAAGGATGAATCAGTGGTTCCTGGAAGGGGTCTCCGTGGTGGAGTGGAAGGAAATGTACATGTGCTCTGTGTAGGACTAAAGAGGGTGTAATGCTTGGCACCATGTCTGCTGTCTGCAGAGCTGTCCTGGAAGGTGCTCAGCAGGGTCTAGGGAAGAATTCTTCTCCCCACTGAGTGCAGTGAACCAGTGTAACCATGTCACTGTTGAGCAGACCAATCTGGTCTAAGCTGACATGGAGGCACCTGTACTCAGTGATGCCTGAAATCAATGTAATCTTTTGGTGGGTGCAGGAACACCACTGATGTCTCCTTTTCCTTTGCTAGTTCTGTTACATGGCTTTGGCTCCAGGTATCTTTGGAATGAATAAACTAGGTCAAGTGAAGGGTGTCTTGCTGCAATCTGTTAAAGAAAACCAAATCGCAGAGCCAAAATCACAAGAAAATTCTCCTGGGGAGTGAGCCAATGTCACTGTCTTTGCTTGGAGAAATGTGGCCAATAATTATATCCGAGCTGTGAAATAGAACTTTTTCCCTCCTCCAGCTGGCAGAGAAATTTGGACCACATCTGTTAAATATTTATCAGCGGTGGATACTAGTTTATCTTGGTTTTACTTCCTTGTGCAGAGCACCAGTATTTTTATTTCATTCACTAGGCAATTGCTGGTGGAACCTCATTGCTTTTGTGGGACTGGTATAAGTTATAGACTCAGAGCTAAACCAAGACTGATCCCAAAGCAGGTGGGATTTACCTAAGGTGAGGAGATTTTCCCACTATTTGAATTTCTTCCCTAAGCTACTGGTACTTGAATTACATATGTGCAGTCCTAGTATACTTCTAAGATTTTAAGATGATGACTTAACTGGAAAACTTTTCTTGAAAAAAATTTATGCTTCATGATATGAGGTTATAGTATTTCTAACTCTTTAGAATCATTACTTTTGCTGAGAGAAAGTTGGCAGTGATCCAAATTCAACAACTTCAATGTCATGCATGGATTTTTCTGGTTTTACTTTTTAAATTTAAATTTAACCAATATGGCTTTAAACTTGATTACTTGTAACCATCATATTTATCTAACTGGTTTCTTTTCAAAATCTCCACCAAGTTGGTTCTGGCAAGATGATAAAATGAAAAAGTTGATTTTTTTTTCCCAATCTGTCCATCTAAGTGATTCATCTCACCATTTTTTCTTTTGGCCAGCCTTTTTCCTAACCAGGGGAAGTTACCAATGTGGAAACATGAGGCAGGACACCAAGGGATATATAAGCTATACAAGAGCTAACTTCCAGGATCTCCAAGAACTAACTTCCTGGATGTCCATGACCTAACTTCCAGGATCTCCAAGAGCTAACTTCCGGTTGCAGGGGTTTTACACTAAGCTGTTTATATTTCCTGAGACTTAGTTTCTGCTGCATTAAGTGGGACAACATGTCTGCTTAAGACTCCATCAGGTTGTTAGGAAGAGAAATTAATGATGATGACATTCTAAGTGCAACAATATTTGGTGGACACATTCTGTTACAGTTGCGATGACATCAACTCTAATAGATTGTTGATTACTTAAGGCTCAGAAGAAATCTACCATGGAGGTAGAGAAAGAATTTGGTCAAGTATCAGTATGTGAAAAGTATGTAGCAATTCCAGAACCTCAATACATTTGACTTTTGCAATATGTGGATGTTTTTATAAATTCCAAAGGAGAGAATAATTATAAATGTATATACATAAATATCCCTACAATTACATTCTGTGAAATATCTGTTTCATGTCAGTGTAAACCATCAATTCAGTGTTCATATCTACATAGTACAAACCCTTGTTAGACTCAAGCATTCCAAAAGAGATTATGGATTAGGGCAAAGCAGTCATGGTTGGATTTTTCTATAATCAACATGCAGCACTTTGTCTAAGGAACTTTGGAAATTTTACTGATTCTATTTGTGTGAAAATGCAGACATGAGCGTATGGATAAGTTTGAATTGTGGGGCCTCTGGCTATTGTGTATACAGATTTATCTACAAGTGAGGAGTTACTTAGCACAGGGATGAAAGTCCCATGATACTCGTGTGGACAAAGACTTAAGACCCTGGAGGGACACAGATTAAGGGAATGAGGATGTGACTGCAGAGTTCTCAAGTTTGATCCTATCAGTCCCCAAGAATGTTCTTTATCTTCCCACAACATCCACTGGAGATTCCAGTTTTCCTCTTTCTTAATATTAAAACAGGTGGGACCCCCTTTAAGAGGAACCAGCCACAGGATGTTGAGCACCACCTTTTCTGTCTGACTCTTGCACCTGTCAAACACTGTGCTCCATCCCGGTGCCACAGCTATGGTCTCTTTTTTTTTTTTTTTTTTGCTTTTTGAGACAGGGTCTCGCTTTGTAGTTCAGGCTGGCCCTGAACTCACTATGGTGCCCAGGCAAGCCGCCGCGAACTCAGCAATCCTCCTGTCTCCGCCTCCCGAGTGCTGGGATGACAGGCGTGAGCCACCACATACCATTGTGGTATGCGGCGTTGATTGTTGGTGGGCGTGTCTCCACACCCAGCATTATATGTGGTTACCGGGGATCGAACTC
Source organism: Thryonomys swinderianus (assembly GCA_004025085.1). Lineage (NCBI taxonomy): Eukaryota > Metazoa > Chordata > Mammalia > Rodentia > Thryonomyidae > Thryonomys > Thryonomys swinderianus. Next base: position 11,954 of record PVIC010046608.1, read on the forward strand.
AGGACCTTGCGCTTGCGAGGCAGGCGCCGGAACCACTGAGCTAACCCTCCGGCCCACCTATGGTCTCTTTCTACTCCTGACTTCTCAGACCCACACCCCAGGCTCCAGAAGCTTAGAGATATCTCCATATTTGGGGGACCTTCTCTTTCTTCAGAGTGTGTGCAAGTCCCCCTTTCTTCCTTCCATGTCTCCTTGAGCTCATCAACCAGATAATAACCTCCTCATTCCCAAAGTGTCAACAGGAGTGATCTGGAGCTCATCTCGGTGCTGTCTGCCACTTGGTTCCACCGTTAGCTCCCATGTTACTCATAGGTTACACCGTCTATTCCTTGAACGCAGAGGTAATTTTTTCTACCTTCTGTTTGTCCTTTCCTTACCACCTGTGACTGTTAGTCTTGATGATCATGGCTGCCAGCAAACTGAGGAAGAGAAAGAGGCCTCCTCTTCTGTGGAGGGCACCAACTGATGGCCCATAAATTCCTGTGCTCTTGAGCAGATGTGTCCTGCGCTGGCGTTGCCTTTAGACACCGGCCTCCAGATCTCCCAAGACAGATTCTCACTGGTGATGCTCCAGGGAGCTTCCAGACTTTCAGATCGGATGGGTGCTGTATTGTTAGGCCCCTTGTTGGGCAGCTTTCATCCTCCAGTCCGAGATCCCCCAGGTCTGCAGCTTGCAGACGGCCGTCGTGGGCTCTCTTGCTTCTGCTCTCACAGTTGTAGGGGTGTTTCTGCCTCTGAGCCTTCATGCTAGCTCCTAAGCCTCCTTGCATAATTGCACATGTATTTTTGGTTGATTCTGCCCCTCAGAGAATCCTAATACATGACCGCTTTTGGAACTCCTAGATGGCTAATCACACACTATTATTATTTAATTTTCCCAGATTTCAGTAGTCTTCCTGCCGTGAGAGGTGTCTCTAGTGAGGACTCATCTCGGTGTTCACCTGGTGTGCACTGGAGGGGACTAAGTTAGGAGTTTTAGTGGGCAGAGTAGATGGAACAAGGGATTGAAGAGAGATTCCGGCAGAGTCTTGTCAGAATGAATGGGAGTGCGTCTGAGTTCTGAGGGAAGAATCCAAGGGCAGAGAGGACCAAATAATGAGAAGGAAACTTCCCATGAAGAGCAATTTGGTTCAACACCACAAATATTTATTCTGCCATTATGCGGTTGGAATGAAACTTATTGCTGGGTTTAAAATAGTCAATGAGACCAAGCTGAACATTTAGGTGTCAAACAGATTACAATAATAGGCTAGTTGATGGGGGTGAAGAGGACTGAAAAGCTTTTAAAATACTTTCCCTGTGGTTTCTCACCCATAAATATGAATAATGGAGGTGATAATCAAAACACCCAATTCTCAGTGTTCAGGAGGAAGGTCAGGAAGATAAATGTGGGGAAGGAATTATAAACTTCAAAATCATTCACAAGTATGAGTTCTTATCCAATAAAGAATGATTCTTGTTGTCCTGTGACTTGTAATTGCCTTCCTTTGCATATTTCTTGCACATTCCTAGCATAATAATCTTAACAACTGGAAAACAACATTGCTGGAGGAAGACTCATAGAAATTTCTAAGAGGAGCCAGCAGGAAAATGAAATTATACACCAAGGGGAGGAAATGGAAAGATGGATGGGCTTGATATATCCAGGAGCTATTTTGGCAAAGATAGGAATCTCATTTAGGTAGCAATTAATTACGGGTGCTTCAACATTTTCATCTGTTATGACTAACTCGGCATAGGTGATCAATTATAGTGGTCAGTGCTGGTGCATAGGTAGGATTCCTAGTCTGAGGTGGAAATTATTTCAATATTAATCAATCCTGAGTAGTCCCAAGATGACAGTTTTTCCCAGACACCAAGTCCTGAAGCTTGATTAGTAAACCTGGACATTTAATGCATTTTCCACAGCAGCAAAAGAAAAACCATATGTTGTCTCATAAAAGTTTAACCTGGTTCAGAGAAAAGACAAAGTCTACCTTCCTTGGCTTTGCAAAAAAGAGAACTGTGGTCCATCAACTGGAGAGTGGATAAAGAAGATGTGGTTTTTTTACAAAATGGAGTATTACTCTGCCATAAAGAATGACAAGATCAATCCATTTAGGTGCAAATGGAGACATCTGGAGGATATACTAATAAGTGAAATCAATAGATCACAGATAGACAATTTCCGGATCTTCTCTCTGGCATGAACACCTGTAGATGCAAA
>PVIC010046609.1:0-13890 GCA_004025085.1 Thryonomys swinderianus
CTAAGCCACCTTATCTTTGACAAAGGAGCCAAACATCCCCAATGGAAGAAAGACAGCCTATTTAACAAATGTTGCTGGAAAAACTGGGCTTTAGCCTGCCAAAAGCTAAAGCCAGACCTATCTCTTTCACCATGCACAAAACTAAACTCACAGTGGATACGAGACTTAAACATTAAAACAGAAACAATAAGCCTGCTGATAAACAGGCTTGGTAAAAATGGAAAAGCTGTTGTGCTCCCTTCATTCTTAAAACTCATTTGCTTTAGCCAGTCATGGAAGAAGGAAGTAGAGCTGTGATCCAGTGGTACTTGTGAGCATGGCGGGGCTGTTCAGTTACCGCATAGGGCGAGAGGGCAGAGCAGCACTTTGCACTGTAAGGTAGCTCTGCGGCCAGATGCTGTTTTGTTTCAGCTGTGACACAGAGTCAGGGATTCACAGTACTCACAGTACTGCACTCTAGTTCACCCACATTTGCAGAATTGGGATTTAATTATACATGGAATTTAGAATTCTTTAAGAAAAACATGGCAGGAAGATGTGATTCTGCTTACTTTTTCATTAGCAGTTGGGTCATAACAAAGGTGGGCTGCGCTTCTGTGGGAATGGATTTGCGCTAAGGTCATTCACAGGGATCTGGAGGAACACGTGCAGGGTGGTAACGTTGAGGAGCATCATTTAGATCTTGCAGGAACTAGTGCACCCAGTCTTAGATGTTATAGTTAGAATGAGTTATGTCTCTACTGTACTATCTGCCCTGCATGTGTCTATAGTCCTACCATAGATGCACAAGTGAGTACAAGTGCGCACGTCCATGTGTGTGGTATAACTGGAATCCAGCCTTTCCTGGCCATTGCATCTTTGGAAAGGTATTAAATGTCTAGAGCTGTACTCAACAAGTGGAAATAAAATGTATTTCGAGTGTAATTGAAAAATATATCTGATGCTTTAATCTGTAGCTGTTAATGCTTCAAGAACCATGCATGGTGGTGCATACTATAATCCTGGCATTAGGAAGGCTGAAGCAGGAGCATCCTTGTGAGCTGTAGGCCAACCTAGGCTATATAGAGAGTTCAAGGCTATCTGGAACTACATATTGAGACCCTGTCTCAAAAAACTGAAGTTGTGGACCTTTCATCATAAATATATGTTAGATTGTGAGCCATTCAAAAGATTATGTATTAGACAGTTTTTTCTTAATATCTTTTCTGTAGCCTTAAATTTACCTCATAAGGCCTCCTGCTTATCAAGTCCTTGGATTATATAAATACTTCTTTTTTAGTTATTTTTGTTCAATTTCTTTACTCTGGAAAAGTGTCATTTCAGATAATTGGAAATTCACAAGCAATCTAGATATCCAGATATATACCTGTTTTAATTATTGTTTCCTTCTTAATTGACATTCCCCTCTCATCTTCTAAGATGAATTCAAAACCAAGTGTTGAGCTTTTGGTGTTTTAAAATTTATGTAGCAAACACCAGGTTTGTCATGATGCAGTGTTCTCTGAGGTCTCTGTGTGTTTCAGGACATTGGTGCTGGGAAAGGCAAGTACTACGCTGTCAACTTCCCGATGAGAGACGGCATTGACGATGAGTCTTACGGGCAGATATTTAAACCCGTGAGTATTGCTGTCCTCACAGCTGAAACGCAGTATAAGCCGCGGTTGGACATGCCGACACTGTGTGTTTCTTATTTTGTGTAGATCATCTCCAAGGTGATGGAGATGTACCAGCCCAGCGCAGTGGTGCTGCAGTGTGGTGCGGACTCTCTGTCTGGTGACAGGCTGGGCTGCTTCAACCTCACAGTCAAAGGTGAGCTGTGGTGGTTGGCGGAGAGGGGTGCTCCCAGGAAACAAGAGGGTCTCTCCTCCCGGGACTCCTTCAGAAGTCTCACTGTAGCTCCCTGCCTTGAGTTTTAACACCAATTTCTGCATGGTGTTTTTTTGTGGGTTTTTGTCTGGTGTGTGTGGGACTGTATTTAACTTCATCTAGTTAATCAGGTACTTGTAAATTTTGTTTGCATACACATCAACATGAACTGTTTCATAAGGTTTGTTGCCCTCCTAGCTGGGGAGCTATATCCAGGATTCTGTTGATCTGGTCCATGCAGTTCTCCGGTTAATATGCATACTTGGTTATGTGGATCCTCTTTAAATGCCACCCTGGTACATGGATTTCCCATTAGGGAAGAAGAGAATGCAAGTCTCCCTAAAACTGGGTTTCAGCAAACATGCAGCCTTCCTTCGTCTCTGCTTTTGGAATTTTGGTTGTGCTCTTCATTGTTTAGAGAGGAAGCAGTAGCATCTGTCAGAGTACCCAAATTTTGTTGTACCCAATTCAGTTTTTTGTTTTGTTTGTTTTTGTTTTTTTGAGATAGGGTCACACTTTGTAATTCAAGCTAGCCCTGAGCTCACTATGTAGCCCAGACAAGCCTCGAACTCACCACCCAATTCAGTTTTAATGGAGTTTTGTGTTAACTTAATTTTTTTGTCCTGTATTATTAAACTACCAGTGTTTTGGGGTGAAGGAAAAGTGAGTGTCTTTTGTTTGCCCACTGTGTGTATTTGGAAATCTTTAAGTTAACTTTTGTGTGTTTATCTTTAAAAACATCCAAGTGTTTTTGATTCATTATGAGAAACCCACATTTTTCTAACAGGAGTAATAATACACTATAGGTTGTGAATTACAGTGTAGCCCTGAAGCTTATGAAAGTGCTCGGTGTGTGATTATCTGAAAAGAACAGTTAAATGAACTGTTGTTGGGTGTGTGGTTCAGGTTCATGGTGGCAAACCACAGCATGTGAAGACAAGATGTTAATGTAGACTTGTTTATCTTTGATAACAAAATTATTTTAATATTACAGCCTAGCCGGGTGTGCTGGCTCACGCCTGTAATCCCAGCACTCAGGAGGCAGAGGCAGGAGGATTGCTGAGTTCGAAGCTTGCCTGGGCTACATAGTGAGCTGAGGGCCAGCCTGAACTACAAAGTGAGACCCTGTCTCCAAAAAAAAAAAAAAAAAAAATTACAGCCTAAAGTTAAATGGCCAGATGTGATTCTTAGCCTTCCATAGTGTTGTCCATGTCTTTGGAGGAAATGAAAGCAAAACTTTGAGATAGTATATTTCATTTTAACAGCTCCCTCTAATTTGCCACAAGCCTTTCTAATAAAAATGTGTACATATTTTAATTTTATTAGTATGTATTCATTCATAGTGAATATTCATTGTGGAGAGTTGTGTACATACACACATGGGATATTAATCTTTTCTATGTAGTCGTCCCTGCACTTTCCCCCCTTCTCCCTCTAAATTTCCTTCATATTGTGATCTTAACCTTACTAGTTACATATTTCACTTTTCTATCAGGTACATATACTGTAATACTCAGTTATTTCTCATTAGAGTATGTATAGTGTTGAAATACAGTAAGTTTTAGAGTAAAAATTTCTTGGTGACTATAAAATTTTGTCCATGTTATCTTTTTAAAGTTTATTTTAAAGGTTTATGATACACAGATTTTGTTACACAAATGGTCTTTGTCCTAGGTCATGCTAAATGTGTGGAAGTTGTAAAAACTTTTAACTTGCCATTGTTAATGCTTGGGGGAGGTGGCTACACAATCCGGAACGTCGCTCGCTGCTGGACATATGAGACTGCAGTTGCTCTCGACTGTGAGATTCCTAACGGTTAGTGTCCACTTCGCTGTATTGCTAGTGTGAAAATGTTTAGATCAGCATTACAGAGCAGAAGAGGTTCCACACCTGTGCAAATAAGGGTGCATTCACTGTGTGTTTAGTTTTCAACCCTGTCTTTGAAAATATTTCCTGATTTGTAACTTTATTTCATTGTTTTTCTCAGAGTTACCATATAATGATTATTTTGAGTATTTTGGACCAGACTTCAAGCTGCATATTAGTCCTTCAAACATGACAAATCAGAACACTCCAGAATATATGGAAAAGATAAAGTAAGATATCATTGAATTGTTTTGTAAACACTTCATCTTGACAGAACTTTAGGTGGTCACCTGGAATGAGTTTTTATAGCTTCATACATTTGTTGTTTCCTTTGTCTTTTTCAAAAGGATTTGAAACCCTGAGATTACTGATTATTCACAGCAAGGTACACAATTCATAGATCAAAAGAATGGTCAGTTTTTACTAGTGGAGACATGTTTAAACGGCAAAGGGCACTTTTAATTTTTACCTTGTTTTGCTGTACATTAAAGTGGGTAGTCATTTAGTTCATCTGAAACACTGTGTAGAGAGACATTGTAGTTCACAGGTAGTGGATTTGTTTTCACAGTGACACTGGACAGATTCACTAGCTTTCATGTTTTGTGTTTCCTTGTCATTGAAATGGGTGATAAAATGTCTCTACATTGTGAATTTGTGTGAGTTTGAGTAGTTACTAAATGTAAGTTTTTAGTGCTTAGTGACTGTTACTCATAGGTTAAGCTAGATAAAAAATGAAGTTTCTTGCTTGATGTTTCTACTTGCATATGAGAGGAACTTGAAATAAATTGAAATTTGTCTGATAAGTTTGCATTTATACTTCAGGCAGCGTTTATTTGAAAATTTGCGCATGTTACCTCATGCACCTGGTGTCCAGATGCAGGCCATACCGGAGGATGCTGTTCACGAGGACAGCGGCGATGAGGATGGGGAAGATCCGGACAAGAGGGTTTCCAGTAAGATGACGCCACAGCGTGCAGCCCTTACTTTGCTCCGGTTCATTATTGGAGCCCTTCCTAGGCCTTAGGGACCCCAAAGTGCCACTATGGGGCATGTTAAGTGGACAAAACTTTAGTGTGATTTTTCTCCAGTTTTTGGTCTTAACAGTTTCAGCTTTCTGATGTCTCAAAGCCTGATTTGAGGATCAGTAGTTTTCTTTGTGTATGTGAAAGTTCTGGGAAGTTAGCTGTTCACGTGGGATTTGGGAGAGAATTAGAAAGCATCCCGTTTACTCATGTAAGATGAGCTGAATAGCGTTGAGCACTTCTGTCCAAGGTGGTAGCCTCTCAGCACATCTATCTAGTAGGATTGATAGATCGATAGTGTAACAGTGTACCTGGCAGTTTGGTTCAGAGCGTACATCCCCCAGTAGCATAGACAACCTGCCGTGTTTGCTGCTGTTCCTTTTGTTTTATGTACCTCCCTTCTCAGCTCTAAAGTAAAAGAGCTACTTTTTAGGTATAGATGTTTAGTCTCACTTTCTACTTAGAAAAAGTCAGGTTTTTTTCCCTCCAAAGTTTTACCTTAAAAAAAAACAGTATCCCTGGATGTGTCTAATACCATGTTGAACTGTTTCTTCGTAGAAGAAAGTGTTTTTCAGTATTAGACCATTTATTTATTTCAAATGTTAACCTTATTAAACATTTGTTATGTGTTTAAATTTGGTAACTGGAGAGTACATTTATGGAAGTGTGCTGTGATTATAAAACCTGTGATTGTTTTGTCAAAATCATTCTCTGTTTGTCAGTTCGAGCATCAGACAAACGGATAGCTTGTGATGAAGAATTTTCAGATTCCGAGGATGAAGGGGAAGGAGGTCGTCGAAATGTGGCTGATCATAAAAAAGGAGCAAAGAAAGCTAGAATTGAAGAAGACAAGAAGGAAACAGAAGACAAAAAAGCAGGTCAGATTCATGTTTTGGTGAATGTTCTCATTGTTAGTTTTAAAATTCAGGGCTACAAATAGTTTTATGAAGCTCTAAAGTCACCTGCACAAGTATTGGGAGTGGCTGTGGAAAGGAGATGATTTTTTTCCATGAAATTGGTGTTTAAATTTTAAATGTTTTTCCTTTAAAGCTTTTGCTTTTATAATGTAGAAAATCTTATTTTCTTATCCTAGTAATAAACATTACTGTGCACATTGTGTTACACAGATTGAATGAGAGAGAGGACAAGATGGTTATACATCCAGGTGTAACGTGTGAGCAGAGCTGAGGTCAGGGATACCTTTACTGCCCAGAATAGCTGACATGGGGTGAAAGTTGAGAAGCTGAGCTCCGTTGTCTGTATGCCACTTTCACCCTTTCACCTTTAAGAAAGTCTTGTAGAAGACTGATTCAGTAAATGAAGAAAGCAAAAATCTCTGGGGAAAGGTAGGAAGACCTTTGGGAGCTGGGCTGTGGAGAAGGTGCTACTTCCTGGGGTGTCTTGAGAATTCTGTCAGCACTGGGCTGGTGAATTCCAGCTCAAAGCCATCACTGGAGGTGCTGTGCGTCTGGCTGCCTGTGTCCAGGGAGTGCAGTGGTGGTGTTCTGGACGTCCTGGTCCTGGAGGTGATGGTGAGCAGTTACAGTTGGCTACTTTTGGTATTGAAGTATATGTCAAATAAACTGGTCAGAGTTATTTTCCTATCAAATTACGGGTATGTGATTAAACTGTACCTTTTCTAACAAAAGTAGAATTGGGAATCAGTGCCATGCCTGGCGCAGCTGGCTCTCTGCCTATGCCCACGGATCAGTCCCCTGCAGGCTGCAACATTCTGTGACATGTAATTTTAACTTCCCAGTGTACTGTGGTGTGTACTACTGTGGTGTACTACAGGTTGCTCTTGTGTGCTGAGTGATAGCCAGAAATTCTTGCATAATAAAAATAAAAGACTTTGCTCTTTTTAGTTATTTTTGAGACAGGGTCTCGCTTTGTAGCTCAGTTAGCCCTGAGCTCAACTATGTAGCCCAGGCTATCCTCGAACTCTCAGCAATCCTCCTGCCTCTGCCTCCTGCCTCTGCTGCGATTACAGGTGTGAGCCACCACACCTAGCACTTGATATGCGGTTATCAGGATTGAATTTGGGACCTTATGCTTGCAAGGCAGATGGTAGAACTCTGAGCCAAATCCCTGACCCCAGACTTTTTTGTTCTTTAAAAAAATTTTTTTTTTTGTTAAGGACTAGGAATTTAGTTCAAGTGGTACCACCTCTATCTTGGAAGCACAAGGGCCCGAGTTTGATCCCTGGTATAGCAAAAAAAAAAAAAAATTTATTTTCCTTTTTAAGTTTCTTTCACTGTCAGTATGTTCAAAGGCCTCTGTTTTTTTCATTTTTAAATGTTTTTTTTTCCTGTGCTTTTTCTTCTAAATGGGAAAGGATTGAAGTACTTGTCTTTTTACTGTGATTTTTGGCTAAAAATGAATTTTGTATAATTACCTGAGTACCGAGTGAATCTCAGCGTAGCCCTCCCTTTTCCTTACCCTCATCTGTTCATCTGGAGGACCCCTCTGATGTGCTCTGTCCCCAGCTCTTCTGCACAGCTCCGCCTGTCAGAGTGCTGTGACCCCAGCCTCAGAGCTCTGGACGCTGGGATCACGTCACTGTGGGCAGCTTGACCCACTGTCTCTCAGGTGGTATCTACTAAAGTATATTCTTTTTTTTTTTTTGAGACAGGGTCTCGCTTTGTAGTTCAGGCTGGCCCTGAGCTCACTGTGTAGCCCAGGCAAGCCTGGAACTCAGCAGTCCTCCTGCCTCTGCCTCCCGAGTGGTGGGATTAAGGCATGCGGCACCATGCCTGGCACTGTGGCATGTGGTGTTAATGGCTGGTGAGTCACCACACCCAACGTTGTATGTGGTCACTGGGATCAAACTCAGGACCTTGCGCTTGCGAGGCAGGCGCTGGAACCACTGAGTTAAATCTCCGGCCCCTAAAGTATATTCTTAAATAAAATGTATGTATCTTATACTGCAAAATGGGTTTTAATCTTTTTTTAAATCTTTGATTTTAGATGTAAAGGAAGAAGATAAATCAAAAGACAATAGTGGTGAAAAAACAGATACCAAAGGGTAAGTAAGATTCCTTAGATAGTAACTTTATGTACTATAATGCATTTCTTTTGATTTGTTTAAAATTATTATCTGGGTGGATTGTGTGTGCGTGTGTGTGTGTGTACCCACTGGAGAAGTACAAGACTGGCCTTGAGAACATCAGCATTTTGTAGCAGATGCTCTGGATTTATTCTTTTTGTTTGTATGTGTTTATGGATGTCTGTATTGAGCAGTACTAAGGCTTGAACCTGGGGCCTTCTCACTGAACAACATCCTCAGCTCTTTTTTATTTTGTGGCAGGTCTCATTGTGTTCCCCAGGATGGGCTAGAACTTTCGATCCCCCTGCCTCAGCCTCTTACAGAATGAGAATTATATACAATTTACTTTTACATAATTAACAGACTTCTTTTTGCTATTAATCTTTATATACATATTAAAAGTTTTCACATTTTTATAGGTTTTCTTTTTCTTTTCTTTTTTTTTTTTTTTCTTTGAGACAGGGTCTCGCTTTGTAGTTCAGGCTGGCCCTGAGCTCACTGTGTAGCCCAGGCAAGCCTTGAACTCAGCAATCCTGCCTCTGTCTCCCTAGTGCTGGGGTTACAGGCGTGAGCCACCACGCCCGGCTGTAGGTTTTCTTTTTAGTGTTATGAGCTAGGTAAATTTAAGCATTGGACTAAAGGACTACAGTGGTAAAACACGTAGTTGACCATTGTGAACAGGAGTGTGTTCTGGTCGTACCTTTCTGGCCCTGGCAGGACGGCCTGGGACGGGTCACAGAGCTACTAGAGTTTAAGCTGCCTGCTACTTGAAAACATTGGCTTTATCACCTGTGATGTTTCTTGGCGTGGACTTATAGGACCAGAAGAATAAAACAGAATAGGTCAGGGTATTTAAACTAAAATCGTGCTGTGAGTTCTAAAATGATAAGGGCACCTCACTCCTCTCCCCTCTGCTGTCAAATTCTTCAGTTATGTATGCCCACCTCTAGATTTATAGAGCATAGATCCTGTTTTTAGTTTTATTCTTGACACGTTATAATTCTGTATTTTTTAAATACACAACTGTATACATGAGCTTGAATAATTACTACTACTTGTGAGAAATTTGAAACTTTTTTTATGCATTTGTAGTACATGAGGTTTGAATGCATTTTGGAGAGTTGGTGTGATCCTTTCTGATTCTCCCCCTTCCCTGACCTGCTTTCCTCACCTGCAGACAGTCTGCCTCTGCTTAGATCTGCTATTACCATTTCATGTTGTCTGTTTCCACAGAGCTAAATCAGAGCAACTCAGCAACCCTTGAATTTGAGTCTTCCTGATTTTAGAGAGACATTAAAGTCGAGGAAGCATTGAGATGAAAACTTTTCCTTTTGAAGACTTCGGGCTTCATTTTATACTACTTTGGCATGGACTGTATTTATTTTCGAAATGGCTTTTTGTTTTGTTTTTCTTGGCAAGTTTTATTGTGAGTTTTTCTAATTATGAAGCAAAATTTCTTTTCTCCACCATGCTTTATGTGATAGTATTTAAAATTGATGTGAGTTATTATGTCAAAACTGATCTATTAAAGTAATTGGCCTTTCTGAGCTGATTTTTCCATCTTTTGTAATTATCTTTATTAAAAAATTGTACTTGGATGGTCTTGTCTTTTTATTATAATATGAAGGCTTGTTTTAAACACTTAGGAATATATCACTAGCAAAAGGATGATTACAGTTTAGAAGGCAGCTACCTATGCACTGCTGCTTCAGGAAGGCGTGTTTCTAACAGTAAACGCTGCAGCAGGGCTGTTGCTTTGCCCCTCAGAACTTGGCTAATTGTTATCAGTGAAGGTGGATGTTTGATTTTATCAGGGGTGTAGCACAAGCTATGTAGTTAAGATGGGAATTTATACTGGAGCTGCATTAAAGGTATCTCAAGATTACAAGGGGAGTTCTGCTGTCCCTCATTCCCCATTCCCGCTTACTAGGAATCGAACTTAGGACCTTGCACTTGGCAGACAGAATGGCATCAGTGAGCTAAATCTTAAAATGGGAATTCTTTTTTTTTTCCCTTTTTGAAACAGGGTCTCGCTTTGTAGTTCAGGCTGGCTCTGAGCTTACTATTTAGTCCAGGCAAGCCTCGAACTCAGCAATCCTGCCTCTGCCTCCCGAGTGCTGAGATTACAGGCGTGAGCCACCACGCCCAGCAAAATGGGAATTCTTAATCTAAAGAAGAAATCTTAATTAGGAAAGTAAACCAGAAGCCTGTACATTTGAGGTGTGTGTGGGGTTCTGTCCCTCTCATCCCGCACCAGGTAGATGACGATTGTGTGGTTTTGTGTTTAATCAGAACACACCTGTATTGTCAGTTGATGGAACCTGCTAGCTAGGCAGTTTCTGGTTCTGTTGCAGCATTTATGTAACACCCAGGTTTCGCTCAAACCCAAATTTCCAGGTGAAGGACACATTTAAGATACACCAAGATTTGAGTGCTCAGCTGGAGATTTAGCTCAGTGGTTCCAGTCCCTGCCTAGCAAGCACAAGGTCCCTGATTCGATCCCTGGTAACCACATACAATAATAATGGGTTTGGTGACTCACGCCCACCAGCAATCAGTACCACATATTATAGTGCAGGATGTGGTGGCTCACGCCTGTCATCCCAGCACTCAGGAAGGCAGAGGCAGGAAGTTGCTGAGTTCAAAACTTGCCTGGGCTACATGGTGAGCTCACGGCCAGCCTGAACTACAAAGCCAGACTGTCTCAAAAAAAAAAAAAAAATTGAGTGCTTGCTTTGGCAGCATATATATACATACTAAAAGGTTTTGTATAAAATGCTATACCTACAGTGGTAGGAAGATGACAAATTAGGTAGTTTTTTTTTTTAAGATATGGTCTTGCTCTGTATGAGATTTATCAAGAAACTCAGCCGAGTTGAGTGTACAAGCAAAACCAAATTGGGACGTAATCTACCTTTGTGTAAAAAAGTATACAGAAAGACACATGTACGAATGAACGTGTCATGAGACAAAACTGGTGATGGGTACCATGGCTGCTCTCCTGAGGCCGGGACCACTGCCGAGGGTCATTAAGAGCATCACGGAACTAGAGAGGCAGCTGTGAAATACTGCAGTCATTTATTTAATTATTTGACAGGATCTTGCTTTTGTAGTTCAGGCTGGCCCTGAGCTCACTATGTAGCCCAGGGAAGCCTCGAACTCCGCAATCCTCCTGTCTCTGCCTCCTGAGTGCTGGGATGACAGGCTTGAGCCACCACGCCCGGCACTGTGGTATGTGCTATTGATTGCTGGCGGGCGTGAGTAGTATTGTATGTGGGAACCAGGGACTTTGTGCTTGCTAGGCAGGGACTGGAACCACTGGGCTAAATCTCCAGCCCCCTGCAGTCAGCAGTCATTTATTTTTTTAAACTATTTTATTTTATTTTTTTTTTGCGGTGCCAGGGTTTGAACTTGGAGCCCTTGTGCATTCAAGTTTGGCATGGTACCACTTGTGCTAAATCCCCAGCCCTAAAACTTCATTTTGAGATTTCAACCGAAAGCCCTTTTAATGAAGATATTGCTGTTTTGCCCTCCTGTTTGTCCCTTATCCAGAGCATGCCTGGGCCGACACAAGGTAAAGAACTAACCTTTGAGTTCCCACCAAGTTACTAGCGCTGTCAGTAGGTGATTCTCCGGAGTTCTGTTGAAGTCATTCACCTCTCTTGTCTCTGTGACTTTGATACCTGATGCTTGTGTCTTACCTTCCTTACATTGCAATATAAATTATGTGAGTTTTGAGACTTAAAAGTAGAAATCGGTTTGTGTCCAATGAGTAACTTTTAATAGTTTAAGGTCCTTTCTTGACTATGATTTTGTGAAAATTATTACACTTTGCCTCTCCTGATCCATAATTTAAGAGTGGGCTTTACCTGGTAGATTTGTTGAGGATTAATTTATTGATGTATTGTTAATGTCCAGTAATTGTTCGTTCCTATTGTTAGAAGGTAAAGGTAGGAGCAGCCAGAGTAGTGCAGTGTGTGTCTGTGTCTGTGTCCTTATCACATGGGTTGTCTTTCAGCCTTTTATTGTAATTTGATACCCGGTTGATTTCAAGCTAATTCATCATGCCAGGTACACAAGCCATGTTTTTTGTTTTTTGGTGGTACCAGGAATCGAACTCAGGTCCGTGTGCTTCCATGGTCGGCGCGGTACCACTTGAACTAAGCCATGTTTTGAGACCTGATTTCCTTGAAGACTGGTCACATTTAAGAAGACCCTAGTGCTCCAGTGATGTACTTGAAGATAATCCCAGGCAAAGTGGTTGTATGGAGATGATGGGAAAGCAGGAGTGTTGCTGGCCTGGGACAGGAGAGCCCTGTTGCCCACCGGGGTGTGGAGAAAGGCTCAGGAGGGCTGCAGCCTTTACTAATCAACTGCTGCGTTTCCTCACCAGACCACAAGGGGGCAGTATCCATTTTAATTTTTTTATTTGAACATTTTCTGCTGCAGTCATTTCACTTAAACATTGTAAAGTATTAGGGGGTCCTTTTTAACTAATAACTATTTGAATTAAACTACAAGTCAGTGTATGAGGTTTCTGTAGGGAGCACAATTACAATACTGATTCCTGAACATTCTGCCCTCAAGAGCTTCCAGTCACTGGTACGAACAGCGGAAGGGGAGCTCACACTTCAGTGAAGGTCAGTCAGCACTGTGCCCACCTGACAGGTCAGACTCAGGTCATGCTCTGGCAGCTAAGCATTTGACCAGAAGAGACGAGTAGTTGTCCTTTTGTTTTTTAAAATTGCACAATGCTGTGTGAGAGCAATGTTTCTAAAATCTCACCAATTCCAGTGGGAAAGTACGGAGGTTCCCTTCTACGAGAGTCTGGGCGGGATCGTGTGTTGCAGTGGTGAACGGCAGCCTGACCGATGTAAGGGCGGGAGATGCAGCCTTAGCAGATCTCACGAGTTACTCTTTTTTTTTTTTTTTTTTTGAGACAGGGTCTCGCTTTGTAGTTCAGGCTGGCCCTGAGCTCACTATGGAGCCCAGGCAAGCCTCGAACTCAGCAATCCTCCTGTCTCTGCCTCCCGAGTGCTGGGATGACAGGCGTGAGCCACCACGCCCAGCATTCTATGTGGTTACCAGGGATTGAACTCAGGACCTTGCTCTTGCGAGGCAGGTGCCGGAACCACTGAGCTAAATCTCCGGCCCTCACGAGTTACTCTTAACTGAGAAGATTGGATTTCTAATTTCCACGGGGTCTCTGCTGTTTCACTAACTCTGTACAACAAAGTTTGGGCAAATGGGTAAATACTTGCTCTGAATTCTTGGGGTCTGCCCAGCCACTGCACAAGAGGGCTGAGTGTGAGTAAACTACAAAATGGTGTGTCTATTGAGAAGTAAAGGAGAAGGACCTTTTTTCTTATCAAGAAAACTATAAAACTTGTTTAGTAAAAGGCTATTATAGATAGGGTAATAGAAACTGGGCTCTGGCACTACTTCTTGTGACCTTGCCTGTGTTTCCTAGGGTGTGGGGAAGCTGCTGAGGAGGAGAGCTGCTTGGGTCTTGGCTGGAAGCAGAGCGAAGAGGAAGGAGTCTGCCTTCTGCAGAAGTTGAGCAGATTGGCTGTGGGGTCAGAGCAGGGGCATGTGGGGGACAGGCAAATGGGAGCTTCAAGCAGAACTGTAAGCACCACTGAGTCTTCAGTGGGCCTCATGTGTCAATTGTTCTTGCCGTTTCTTGAGCTTCGTGGAAGTATAGATTGCTATACAACTTCATATGTGACAAGTTCTTTGAAAAGATCAATAAAATTGGCAAGTCTATAATTAGACTGACAAGGAAAAAGACATTACATAAATATCAGAAGTGGAAGCCAAGATATTGCTATAAACATTACTGAAATAAAGGATATTATTAAATACTATGAAGGGTTATATACTGACAATTGAATAACAGAAGAAATGGAAGAATTTCTATCAACATACAAATTATCAAAACTGATTCAAGGAGAAATGAAAATTTCCATGGGTCTATAACAGCTAAAGTGAATTAGAAATCAAAAATCTTTCAAAAAAGATAAACCTAGTATCAAATGGATTTACTGATAGTTTTTACCAAATATTTATGACAGAATCACCATTTATTCT